>JAUCMS010000031.1:8646873-8684867 GCA_032357445.1 Enteromius radiatus | reverse complement strand
CAGGCAGTAAACACAGAGCGTGTGTGTATCCTCGGGGAGGATAAAACGTTTGCATGGTGGCACACACACCCTGTATTCACTGCCTGCACCCTGTCTGCACCTGTCTTTTCTGTTTTCTTAGACATAACTTTTTTTTTTTTTTAACAGACACATACTTTCTTTTTCTCTCACTCTTTTCACACACACCAAACACAGAGCGCTTCGCTGAAGGAATGAAGCTAGCTTGCCGGCACTTTCCACGTGCTTATATACTTCCTGGCCGGTGACGTTACACGTCGTGATGTTCCAATCTCTCATTGGTTTATTTCACATCGATTCAGAGCACGCTCACGCTGAGGGCGTTCCCATAGCGTCTCGCGACGCAGCTCGAGTTCCTGAAAAGGAACAGACAATTTCATGAAAAGAGAAGATTAAAAGAAAGTGAGCGAAGGAGATAGGGAATGACACAGATGGAATTGGTGAGAAAGAGAGAAAGAGAGAAAATAAGATCTCCGTCTTCATTATGAAGGTAGATTCTGCTCAAAGTCTGGCTGAAAAGTAACCTCCTCATTCCAAACATCCAGTATACTAGACACATTTTCCCCGTTGACTTGTCAGGCCAACTTCTGGGTGCATCTGAACAGCTCAGATCATATTGATATTTGTGGAAATGTGTGTGTGTGTGTGCGCGCATGTCCATACGAGCCACTGAGCCCATATTTAATCTAAAAAAAAAAAAATACAGATTTTACTATTTACTATATCTATTTACTGTTTATACAATACTGTAAATAAAAAGGACAAAAATAAAAAAAATATATAAATATAAAAATGTAAATTGCTATCAAAATAATAGAATATAAAAAATAATATTTTCACTACTCTAAACATGAATTTTATTATTATTTTATCTGATAATATATGTGTGTGCGTGTATATATATATATATATATATATATATATGACAGAGAAATAATAGCTATTTAAATAAATAAATACATTTGAAATTCATTAATTACTTTTTTTAATTCGACATATCATATCTTTCACATTTAATCTTTGCATATTCTTAAAGAAAGAAAGAAGGACAGAGTGTAAAGATGAAACCACAAGAAGAGAGTCTATGAGACATGCAGAGTGCCTCTATGCGGGCTTTAGAGAGCCTTGAGGAGTAGACATCATTTTAAGAAGAGATCAGAGAGGACTAATGCATATTCATGCTGACGGACAGCAGAATGTGTGTGTGTTTATTAGCTGTTAATGCATTGGACAGTAGGGGTGCTACTGTGTGTGTGAATGTGAAGTCATTAGCTCTCTGAGTTTCTTGCCAGAGGGAATGGTCATGTTCAGCTCACACACTCACACACTAATATTCAGGCGAGAAGATTGAGATTGTTTGGCATGTGATAGACCCGGCAGCCCCGCTAATGACCACAGCCATGTCGCAAAGCACTTCCACTGCCCTGCAAGCATGTGTGTACGAGTGCTTGTGCATCAGATAGAGAGATGAAAGAGAGACAGAAGAGGTAATTCATTAGCTCTGACAGCTATGTTTGAATGTGTGTTGATGTTTGTGTTGTTGTGAGATCTAATGAACTCTGAGCTATTTGTTTGTTGTTTTGTGTTCAAGTGCATTGGCCATGTTCCGTATCAGTGTCTCCAATTCCAAAACACAGCAGGATCCATCATTCAGTTGCTCGTACTCTCTGTCCATCTGTCTGTCTCGCTCATCCTGCTTTCAGTCCACTTATTTTCTGCTTTCATAATATTAGTAGATGTGCATCACGATTTCTGTCTGGTTTTTGGAGTAGCTGATGCTCTCAGACTACAAAATTGAGCTCTGCCCTTTCCCAGACATGTCTGAACTCTTTGAGAAAGAATTAGTCTTATTTGTTTATCACAACGCATAACGCAGGTCAGGATTTTGGTGGGTTACCTAAGCCCTTTTTGAAATAACTACAAAATATGAATGTGTGAATGTAAAACACATTCACAATTAATAACAAACAGATGAGTTTATTATGAATCTAAAGAGCAATAACAACATAACAATAACATAAAAAAAATGTTTCTAGAATTGATCCTAAACTGAAATACTAAATGACAGTATCTGACCTTCCAAATGCAAATGATCTCACCAGCGGTGGTTCAATGTTATTTTAACTGCACTTATTTTATGCCTTAAATGTCCTATGAATTAGTATAAAGCACATGCATACCATTTTTGAACAAGACAACAACCAAGATGACAAAGATCAGTAATTTGACGAGTGCAAACATGTTAAATCATGCTGCGTGATTCATTTAAATACTCTCCTCCCATAAATTTGGTGTCTGAAAGGGAAACACCTAAAAATGCATGTTCCATAAGGCTCAAAAATAACCATGTCCATGCCTTATGTCTGCACATATTTAGTAAATCCTGACAGTACTATTTTAATGCTGAAAGACTCATAGTCTGCTAAATTGGAACAATTAATGTCATACTTAAAGGGTTAGTTCACCCAAAAATTAAAATTCTGTTATTTATTACTCACCCATGTCGTTCCAAACCCATAAGTCCGTCGTTCATCTTCAGAACACAAACTAAGATATTTTTGATGATATCAGAGAGCCATCTGCCCCTCCATAGACAGCAATGCAACTGGCAATGATCCAGAAACATTGGTAAAACAGACCATGTGACACCATTTCTAGTGATTATCGTTGTTTTGATTACAGAGACCGTCTCTGCATTTGATAAATAAAGTTTAATCTCGTCATTATACATTACCATCACTCTGTTCTCCTATTTGATAAATAAATAAAATATAATTTTATATATTATAAATAAAAGTGACTTGACTTGACCAGTGGGAAAGAAAACAAAAATAACAATAATTTACACTATCCATTCATCTTGCAAGACTTACGTCTTCTGCCGTTTTAGAGAGTATCACAATGCACCGTATATGTAAGCTTTAATGTATTTGACATAATCATAGCCTTGCTTACATGTGGGTGAAAGCACAAGCATGTATGTAATCTGCGGTTCTTTATGCCTAGAGGAAAGTGTATGCATACTTTCTAAAATGGTGGAATACATAAGTCATGGAAGAAGAATGGATAGAGTAAATGATGTTATTTCTGTTTTCTTTGCACAAAAAAATATATTCTCCTAGCATGGCAAAAGTGAAGTTCAGCCACTAATGTCACATGGACTGTTTCACCAATGTTTTCGCTACCTTTCTGGATCTGGGAACATTTCAGTTGTATTGTTGTCTATGGAGGGTCAGATGGCACTCTGATCTTATCTAAAATATCTTCATTTGTGTTCTGAAGATGAACGAAGGTCTTATGGGCTTGGAATGACATGATGGTGAGTAATTAATGACAAAATGTTAATTTTTGGGTGAACTAACCCTTTGACGCACTTTAATTGTGCAAACATAGTGATGAAATCCAACTAATGATAAACCATCTGTTATTTATTAATAAAGTAACTTCACCCTTCCACAACATTTCCACTCACCCGCTTTACATCTTTTCCAAATGTCTCACTGTAACTGGTCCCCAGAATCTCAAACTGGACATGAGAGTTTGCTCCATTGCTTCGGAAGTCCATTAAACCAGTCAGCCCAGAAATCCTCCCCTAAAAAGAATGACAAATACAACTTCAGTTCAGGAAGAGAAGCATCATTTAAGCCAGATGATTTTTGATGAATGCTGAAATTTAGTAGGCTGAAATGAAGACAACTGAGAGTGAATTAAGAATAAGTGAGATCAATTTTAAAGTGACTTTAGACCTTTTGGATTGTGTCTAGCATGGACCAGCCTCCATTCCAGGGTTTGGTTGACTTCCTCATGCAGTTCAGGCTGGCCATGCTGTGCCACTTCCTGTCCTCTAACTTCCGGTAGAAGGCATTGGCCAACATCAGCACACTGTCGTACAAGTACAGGCTAGACACCTAGAGATATACAACGAACAAATGCTGTGATTACTTTACATGCACATTGTGCACAAAATAACCTGACAATGTATAAGGCCATGTAAACACCTTAAAGTGATAGTTCTTCAAAAAATGAAAATGTTTTTTTATCATTTACTCTACCTCATGTATGACTGTTTTTGATACTCCAGTCCAGTAGGTGGCAAAATTTGAACCCACTTTTAGCATTTTAATTGCATATCAAGTGAACTTCCGCTGACTATTATACTGGACTGGAATGTGAAGTGCTGGTAGGTACGAATGAAAGCACAAATTTACTATAAAATTAAATCTTAATTTAATTTCCAGACCCAATCCAATCACATAAATGTTTCATTGCATTTTCTCCTTTTAAGTTCTGCCAAAGATAGAGTCATACAGGTTTGGAACAACATGAGAGTATGATAGAGTAATGATAACAGCAGTTAAATTTTATAATGCCCATTTCCTGTATTCCAGTAGCTTTCATAAATAGTTTATCAAATCGATACTTGCTTTTTTTTTCTTTATGTTACAGCTTATGTATTGTGTGGATTTCTGTTTAGCAATTGTTAGTAAAAAATAAATAAAATAAATTTAAAGAATCATCTGCATGTTTTTATGTAGTTATCAGTGCTGTACATGGCAACACATTCAATCCTTAATATAGGCATCTACGCTAGAGTTTACATGAGAGAACAATGCAAATCCTTTGACTTTGAATGATGCGTTATAATGGGTGTGTGAAAGTGACACTTTATCATGAAACCGAAAGTACAAGCGCTGACTAACGAAAGGTCTTGTTGTACTTTCGTAAATTCATTTTGGATGACTACTTGATTGCAAATTAATTGGCTATTTTCACAACCTCTGAAAACCAATCTTGTGCAACCCTGTCTGTCACATGCTATGTCAGTTTCTCCAATTGTGTAGGCAGCCTAAGCTAAAAACATTCAAAAAATAACTGAAAAGAGATAAACGACCAAGCCACGTACTAAAATTGTTCTCCAAGTTTGTGAAAGACAGACTGAGTGTGTGAATGTGTCTACTGACTTCCTCTTTGAGACAGAGAGCAAGAGGAAAAGAAAGAGCACTGCAGGAGATTTTTTGCATGGCTTTGCTCCTGCAGAGAGCGGCTGTCGTGCTGAGAGACACCTGGCGAGAGAAAAGACACCCTGAACGACAGCGCTGTTATCGTCAAGGAGACGAGAGTCTGGGGCCGCACGGCCAAACTCAATGTCCCCTCAGAAATGTGATCCTGACAAAACAACACACTTATGAGGAGATCAATGTGGAGGTAGAGAAAAACTGAAGGCATGATTGAGAGAGGAAAGAATAAAAGTGGTGGATGCTGGGAGGAATAAAAAAAAAAAAACGTCATTTTGCAATGAAGATTACCTCTTCATCCACTCTCTTTAACAAGAGAGATGAGAGAGCTTCACTCCTGCTGGAGTCAAACCCTTTTTTCCAAACCCTTTACCCTTTTCAAACACACGAAGGAAAGCAAACAGGGATGAATTTATCTGCTTTCTATCCGGTTTGTATCCCTGCTAAGGTTGACAACCGGGCTATTTAAAGGAAAAGAGTTGCATTCGATTTGTACTTTATTTTAGCACCTTGTACCCAAACAACAAAGAATACTTGTATTTTCTATTGCATCTGTTGCATTTTATAGTTTCAAGTGTCAGTGTTAAAAGACTGAAAAATAAAGTAATCCAGTAAAGATGGATGTGAAAATAAAGCCAATCAATACAGTTCTATTTCATTGGTATTCACTAGATTTGTTCATTAAAGTCACCATTAAAATCAAATAAAATATGGTCATGCAGAATAAGTCATTGATGTTTGCTTTTAAAGTACTAATAAATAGCCAAATATGCTAGTAATATACATGCCACAACAAACTAATAATGAAATCTCTAAAGTGTTACCCTGCTTTTTTCATGCACAATAATGTTACTTCAAAAAAATATAGTCTGCATAATGAAGTTGTCTAAATATTAAGCAGTTAAAACTTTAACTATGTTAATGTAGCATATTTATGTATAATTTGTTAAGGCAAAATGTGCATAGGCAACAGATAAACTAGCATATATGTAATGAAATATGACATAATTTAAAATTTGTTTAGTTTTACAACAGATGCAATGAAGCCAAAGGAATTGCATCTCAAAAGCATTTATAGCACTTAATTTATTCAAGCAGAACTTTATATACAGACATACTGTAGCTACAGGCGTACAGCTATGACTGTGTTTCATTTCAGTTTACTACATGGTCAGCTCGCCACCAATGCTTTGCTGAAATCTAAAGTGTCATATGTGGTATAAAGAAATTGAGAACATTCCTTATTTGCTCTGCTGAAGTCGGCAACCCTGTCAACAACCCCTGTCAAGTCACACTGCAGTCATGGTCGTCTGGGTTTACAGCCGAGGCACGATCTGTTTGCACATGTAATAGTTATGCGAATGCAGAAAATTGCTAATGCGCTTGTGACATAAGATCACATGGTTTCGACCTTTGAGGCTCCTCATCCATCCCACAACTGGTGAAGTGACTTCAGAGTGCCCTACTCAGACTGCGATTATTCTTTCCACCTGCAAGTGAGAGCTGATTTAACTGATTTAAAACAATGACTCACACAGTTGCTAAATAACAGATAGCATGAATTGGTGGCTTTACTTCCCTGTGTGCTGTTGTGTGACTGTGAGCTTGATAAAATGATTCCTAACACAGTGTTGAATGACTTGTTTTAAATGCTAGAGTGATCGAGATGTGCTTGTCCAGTTCACTGAAAACTGACTTTCAATTTAGACCATTAAGAGGTCAATAAGACAGCTCTGTTAGCATTCACACTTACTTCAATGTCAGTTGCTCATATGGCACGTACACGGAAGTACATTATTTTAAATCAGCTCATTTTCTCAGGGTTTTTTTTATTTATTCTGCTGCTCTGCAAATGTCATGTCGCTAAACACACTCAAAAAATATAAACATATTATTTAATTTTATATAAAATTCACTGAACTGCCATTTCTACATTTTTTTTTTGTTTCTGAGTCACACAAAAGGCAAAACATGCCTTTTTGTTTTAAAAATACAGTAAAACTAGTAATATTGTGAAATGTTATTACCATTTTAAATAATTTTATTTATTTTAATAGATTGTAAATGTCACATGATCTGTCAGAAATAATTTTAAAATGTTGATTTTATGCTCATGGAACATTTCTTGTCATTAAAAATGTTGAAAACAGTTGTACTGCTGATCATTTTTGTGGAAACTGTTGTTAACGTTTTTATTTTTACTGTCAGCATGGATTAATTTAACATATTCCTGGTAAGGAACAGTATTAATTTCTTAATAAATAAATAAAATTGACTTTATTGACTTTATTAAACTTTGAAGCAAGAGTGTATATAAGTATTTTTTATATAACTTACAAAATTTACAGCTACCTTTAAAAGGCTGTGAAATGAAAACAACAACAACAAACACAGCCAAACTTTCCTTGATTCTTGATCGTTGCATGTTTGTAGCATATCATAGCACTGTATTCCATCTAGTAGTAAACATTTTGCGTATGCAAAAATTTCAATGAGACAAGCTTTAAATCTGAATAAATAAAACAAAACAAAAAAATTAGGACATCAATTAGACAGATAAAAGCACGCAACCCACTGAGCTTTTATTCAGCATTGCGTGAACTGTCAGCATGGCGCATAGAGACCCGTGGCCCGAGGGCTCAGAATCACAATGCCTCAACCTCTTGAGTTAATTAAAACAGCCAATCTGCCACAGCCCAGATACAATCTCTGACTCTCTTTAACTTGCACTATATCGTTAGCACCAATGGAGAGGCGAGAGACATCCCTGAGGCTTCTAACTTCTAGTATATCTCCTCATCCTTTCTATAAAGAACTCATTTGTTCTTTTGTGGTGCTGCTTTGGCATTAGCTGGTACGTAACCCTCTTTCTTCATGAATTATTGAGACAGTGAGCCCCAGAGAAAAGACACATGGATTTGCCATCTGTTCTAAAAGAGGGAAAATGCATTCTAAGACCCAAATAAGGTTTTCATAGAGCCAGATGCAGATACAGTGTTTTAATGTTGCTTAAGGGAGGAGGAATGTTTTCACAAATACAGTGTACCGTCTGTGACTTAACAAGATAATATTTGTTAACGGGTAAAAGCATCAGGGCACAGGCGGCTAATCTGGATCAGTCGTGCATAACCTTGTTTTGAATTAAGATTCCAGAGAAATTAAGTGATACAACAAAGAAAATAAACATGACAGTTACTGGAGTCATTATGCAGCCTTGCAGATACTTCCTAACCACAAATGCAAAGCTATAATGAAAAGACAATTACAGATAAATTCAGACTTGAACTATTGGAGTAAATCTCACTAACACAGTGCAACGAAGCCTTTTGCCGCAAGAAAGCAGCTATCATGTATCTTAAATTAGCTATGAATACAAAATAACCTTTAGCGAAAGACCACAGAATTGAGATCGTTGTGCTTTTAGTAGCTAATCATCATCTCACACAGCTAGCATTTCTGGACTGTCTGAAGCAACTGATCAAAGTCTGTTTTGTTTTAATGTGCTGGTTGCAGGTTCATCAGAAATAGATAATACTTCAAAAATAGGCCATCTGATACTGAAACTGCACTAAAATGACCTGATCTGACCTTGACCTGCAGATCTATTTCAGCTGAATGATTTTGAAATTCATTGTGCTCTGAAAAAAAAAACAAAAAAAAACTGTTGCTAAGATACGTACCTCTAGAGACTGCAGGTACCCTTCCTGTGGGTCGCAAAGCAGTGAGGAGATGCGATGGTTGTTCCTCACGCAGCGGATGTTGGTGTCTCTCCACAGGGGGAAGATCTGCCGGATCACTGTCATCCGGCCCAGAGCGCTGTGGACAAGCTCCATGATCTCTGTGTCACTAACCTCCTATGTTCAGAGACAGACACACACACAAAGGTTTAGTGTAAAAACAGATATATTAAAACCTACTGTCACAAAAAAAATATTAAACCCCTGGCTGTTCTGAAGACTGTCCCTGCAAATAAAGAATTGTATTGGTCCAAACCCATATTTTATCGCTTGTCTGAACTGGTATTAGCTGGTTTTCCAAGCTGGTTGTTATGTGACCTACTGTACAGATCACCTCTGCAAAACAATAAGCTGAAATAAGATATAATAAATAAATAACAAGCTAGTATACTTATAATCAGTGTGAATTGTGTGGTAACCATGGAGGCAATCTGTTGACAGCCCTTTTAAACAATTGTAAAATCAGCAACCAGGAGGGTTTTTGAGTGGCACTATTTTATTACAGATCATTATTTAGCCATGTTAAGATACACTACATAACCATGCAGATGATTCAGAAACACTAGTTTGCAGCTGATTAAATATTGCAGATCTTTAGAAGTGTTTTGAATGTCATGCACAATATTCTCTGGTGGACCAATCCATCATTGCTGTCACTATTTTCCCTCCATATGTTGTACGTCACTTTCCTGGACGTAATTGAGAAAGTGGGTTTAAGTTCTTAACTCCCCGAGGCTTGCACTCAAATACTGCATAAACTAAAATATATGCATTTTAAATAGACAGGCCTTAATTTCCTCAGTTTTCTTTTGTAGTAAGGCTAAAACACTTCTGACGTCTGATTGATATGTTTAATACTGATATTTACCTCTACTTTGACGTGCCAGGGATTTATTTATTTTTTTAATGTCCTTATTTTTCCTCCGGCTTGGCTGTTTCTTTATTAACACTGATATCTGATTTATATATTGCATTTGAGTATATATTTTCATGCATTCTCACATACTACATTTTCTTTCTTTGACACCACAAATCATGTTCTCGCAACATTGCCAAATGTATAGCCAGTCAGTTTTCATTGTTCTGTTCTCCTATCACTGAATCATATGCTTTTGCACAGGTTTTTTTTGTTTTCAGAATTATTTTAAGGTAGTGTGTTTGTCTAGTGTCATTGACTTTCAGCAAGTGTATGATAACCAAACAATTCTTGAAGGAACATATAACTAGGTACAATAGATGTTTAGTTTATCTATAAAATAGTGAAATTGCTTAAATGTCTTTGTGTTTAATTTAAACATGTTTCTTCACCCTTATGTAATCTGTAACAAAGCTGTGTGTTAGTCTCTGGTTTTGAAGAAACAAGTTTAGGATGTTATGAGTTCCACACAGTTACAGAAAAGGTTTTTTTTTGTATTTAAAAAAAAAAAAAATTAAATTACAATTAACCTGAACATTGACCAAGACTGTCAAGCAAGATTAGTAAAGCGATGTTTCCAGTGATTGACAGCTTGCAGTATTTCTATACCAAATTATGGGTAAAAATATGGGTTCAGAATATTAAACATGTTAAGAGTCATATGGATGATGCACTGTAAAACTACAAAGTTTAGAAAACTAAAAGGATTAAGGCAACCAGCATCAGAACAGTTTTGTGTTTTCTCAACTTTTTGTATTCAGTTTATACAACAAAAAGTTGAGAAAACTTAAAAATCTTTGAAATTTTAATTTTTCTCAACTTTTGATTTTTTACTCTTTGTTTTATTCTTTTATTCTTTTTATTTTTATATGGAGAAAGCTTGTAAAAATAGAGCAGACATTAATCTTGGGGGAATTATGACATATAATACCAATTATTTAGTCCATTTGTCTATTTATTTTCCTTGAAAGTTTGTTTCATCAACTTAGTCTGTTCTCTCTTGAGTGGCTTATGCTCACCAACAATATATTTATATATAAAAAAATGTAAATACATTTTCAAAAGAACAGCCTTTATTTGCAGCAGAATATTCTTAAATATCTTTTTATAAAATGTAATATTTTATATGTCTTCACTATTGATCAATTTAAAGCAACTTTGCTGAAAAAAAGACAATGCAGGATTTACAGATTAGCTTTTGACTCACTGACCATTATAAATGGAGTACATTCAGGTCATACAATGACTTTGATCTTACAAAATATCCTTCTAGAATCTTGGCAGCAGTTTAACTGTTGGCGTTTGGACAAGAAAAAGGTAACGGGAGAATATGCAGAGATCACAGTGCTGAGATGACTCACAGTGTGGAATGCTGGGAGTTCATAAGCAACCTCCAAACACTTTTAATCAAAACAAGCCAGCCCACCACATAAATGATCGCTGATACATGTCCCTGGTGAAAGTATTAATTATTCATGACTATAAAACTTTTTACTGATCAACTGATCAAGGTGATATTAAGCAGAGTCAGGACTTCTGATGTCATCTTCTCTAATTAAATCACAGCAGATGTTTGAATCCCTGTTCATGCTGCATGAAATCTGTCATTTAATTAAACTTCAAGCGCTTGTGAATGTAAAGCCTGGAATACACTACATGAGTTTTGACCCGATTTTACAGTCTGAACAAGTTGACACTAGTTGAAGAAAGTCAGATTTTAAAACCCATTTGTTTTCATTTGTCGTGCGTCTCCTAGCAACAAGGCGCATGTTTCTGCATCAGTTTGTTGTGATCGGAGCAACTTTTAAAGTCTGGTAGTGTAGGATCTTCGGTCGTTTAGTGTATGATGCTCAGTTTTCCTTTGTCACTACAGAGTCTGGAAGTGCATGATGCCTAGTGTTTTAAAAATCTGTTCAGATCTGTTCAGAAGTCGTGTAGTGTATTCAAGCCTTAAGAGAATATTCTGACATTCAGGACCCCTGAATATAGCTGAAGGCACATCTGCACAAGATCTTGTTTTTTACACCTTAATGTTTAATTTAAATTATTTCCAGTTAAAATATTTTTTTAGCATCCTTGTTATGTCAATCATTCGTTTGCAACTGAACTTTGTGTTCCAAACACAGTCCAGTTTAAAATGAATGAACTATACTAGACGTGCTGCCATGACCTTGATAGATGAAAACTGCAGAGGCTTAATTTGTGTTCATAGGTGTTGCTGTGACCTTCATGTCGACTGAGCGTCGAGACACAAGCAAATTACTCGGCTTCAATTCAGAATAAGGGATAAACAGAAGCATCACAGCAACTCAGTGAACATCTAAACCTTTTTAAATGGTGAGTTTCTCTCTTAGCATTTCTAGGCTGAATGTGACTGTGCTTTAGATTGATCACACTGAAACCTGACTCTGCAAACGAGCAAATATGAAACAAGGAGACCCGAAAATAAGATTTGAATTAGAGAGGCATAATAAAAAACAAAACCACTACAGTAAAAGAGCACTATATATAATTTACATAAATTACATGTTAAAAGATTTAGATTTCACTTTTAAGAGTGCACATACTTTACTGTATATGATCACAGTCAATTTTATGAGAAGTGCACTCATATAAAACAAATTATATTTTTTCTTGAAAAGTGTGTACCGATTGAAGTGGAGCATGTTTTGGATGATCTTTATGGAATAAGTGGGCAGATTATATGACTTAATAACTCATAAACATAAAGCAAGTTTAGTCAGCATGACGCAGCATGACGTACTAGGAGAGAGAGAGAGAGAGATATGCATTACATGGCCTGACAAAGATGTGGGCATCCCCTTCTGAACAACAGGTTTTGATGTACCTTTTTCACGAAATGCACAAAGTTATGCAGTCTTCATCATAGACAAACATTTTCGTACACCGAGCTATCCTATGGGTTCAGAAGACAGACATACATCATATATCCTACTGTATGGACTACTTTTCTTATGGTCCTTTTTAACAGTGCTAGTCCCCATCCACTTTTCACTTTTAAAGAGAGCACCTTTGACACCTACACCATTTTGCCATATTTTGGCATTGGCTTTTTAAAATGTGTCCAAATCAGATCAAAAACCTTTTCTTTCCAAAAAAGTGAAAGCTCTAACATTGGTAAGGTAAGGGATGCCATGTGAATGGTTTTGAAATCATATTTTTTGTCCTTGTAATGTGCTGTAGATGGATACAGAGAAATAGACAAAGTGTTTTTGTATAGGCTTGTAGTGTGCTGTAAGATTTTAAACTCGAGTATGACTCTGTCATATTGTCAGGTAGTCCCAGCAAAGCGAAGTAAAAGCAAAGTTTTCTTCCTCTCTCTCGCTGAGCATATAAAGACATTGTCTGATGTTTTTTTGTCTTACTGTGTAGAAATATATCTTGGTGTCAACACATCAAACAGAACGTTTTTATGCCATTCAGCCCACAGTCATGCTCTCTGTCTTATTGAGTGCTGCACTCATTTCTTATTGGGCTAGACTCTCTGTGCTCAGCTCTCATTGGTTCTTGTAGGGCCAGACTCTCATTAGGTCTTGCTTCCACATCCAGCTCTCAGTCAACAGAATGAGGGAGAGAGAGGAATGAGGAGAGCAAAACTGTGGCTCAGAGTCGTGCCAGTGCAATAATCCACTGTCAGCTTTGCTCTAGCATGGTGACAGCACATTACATATTGAATGAGAGATGTGCCACATATCAAACACTATAAGTTGAAATTGGATATGACGACAGCGGACTGAATTTTGGCTGTTTTCAGGATCTGACTGCCAACGGCTTCTAAGTCAATCTCTCTTTTCTGAAACAGATAAGAATGAGTTATGAAACTTATTATGAATATGTGCTTACCTCATTGGCATACACCCAGTGACTATCTTTGGATGCTAGATTCGTTTCCACTGCCTGCAGAAAACAAAAAGACAAAAGAATGCAGAAAAATTACTGTGTTGAAAATAAACTAATCTTCTTGGTCTGCATACAAAAATTGTAAGCTCAATCATGGCGCATAAGAACCAAGGACACTCTTTTAAAAAGGTACTTTAGTGAAACATGCAAAGAAACATTAACAAGTAGTTTTTTAGAACTTTTTAGAAGACATTTTGTGCACTTCAACAAATTGTTGCTTCCTGTGGCAATGTAAAAAGAAAACTTTGTGACTGTCAGAGTCACAATTCTTGCATCTTTGGTGGCACCAAAATAGAGAAAACAGTGCAGCAAAAGAGTGCAGAGTTCATCCAACGATGACAGTTCTGCCACCACTTACTCGCCCTGCATTTCTTTCTTTTTTGGCTACTATCTATTGTATGAACCCCCCATAGAGACGACATGTGGGTGCGTAAAGGATGACCATTTTTTTCTTTTGGTGAACTGTCCCTTTCAGTTAGGGACAGTATATAGTACAGAAATCCTCAGAAATGCAGTCCTGTGGGTAGAAATGCAATGAAACCACAACCTGTCAATGAAATGCAATAGCAATTGTTGTATATCTGGTTGTGAATCTTGACAGTGGCCACAGTGGAACATCTACAGTACATTATCTGAGATAGGAACACCTGCAGAGGGACATACTGGCTTTCATGTTTAGGGAGTAGATATTGGACAAACCGCAGGCAGTAATGAAGCGATAAGACCACATTGCAGGAGACTGATCAAAAACGTTCCTTATCAAACATCCTGCCCGGGTTCAATATAGGTACATACCATACAGAAAGAGATTGCGGGAGTGTATTTCTATGTCAGACACAGACAGATGAAACACCAAAAAAAGTAATTTTCCTGCTCAAGCTGCATGTCAAAGTACACATTGGATGCTGGAAAAGATTAAAAAACAGCTGGAGGTTGGAACGCCGCTTGCATGCATGCTTCAAGACAATAGAGAGGGTCTTGGTGGTTCTTTACATCAACATGAAAAAATATTGATCCGAATTCTTCTACCGAATTGCACTTGGATGCGCAGCACAGCACTTGCACCACATGTGCTTCAGTCAGAGGAAGAGGATCACAGTCTTGCACTATGCTGGAAAGAGCAAGTGCACTGAAGCATCTGTAATAAACTCCTTGCTTTTTAATCTATGCTTCCTGTTGTGGAACCAGACCATAACATCATTTTACAAATTGATATATGTTGGTGGTGCAGGGTAATCCCCAAAGTCATAACCAAATTTCCTTGCTTTCTGCAGTATGTTGTATTGCAACTCTTTCTCTCTTGCATGCAATAGATCAGAACAACAGGAGCTTCCAGGACTGCAATCCTGTTCCACAACGACAAGGAAGAAAAGTGAGTCTCGCTGACTTATTCAACTGAAACTCCCGATTTCAACGAAGAAGACAGCTTTTGATCCCTTCAATATTCATCTCAACCTTCAAAGAAATTTGATGCCTTTTTGTACTGTGACATCTTTTCCACTGGAAAAACTGTGACGTTATTAAGCAGAAACTGGGATCGCTTGCTTCACCGCCATCTCTTTATATCACGAATCAAAGAGAGAGCATACAATAGCACATGATCCAACTTCAACGGAAATGAACTGAAAATGTAAGGCAAAGCAGGTTAGAAAAAGAAGGTTTATATGTGGTTTTGAATAACACATCTGCCTTTTTTATTTAGCTTTGTTTAGCAACATGTAGACAAATAAAAATAACATTACATTCTACAAAACTAGAAACAGCATCACTTAAGGAATCACAATCAAGACTTAATATCTGTAAATGTAGTAGATTACTCTGTTGTGTTAATAATGAGAAGAAATGCAATCTGATCTGGTGAGAACTGGTTTGTTTGCTGTTGGTAGATTGCCACATTAAGGAAAGCGTAACAGTTTAAATGTTTTAAGATAGAACCATTTTTTTCTGACAGAGTATGGAATGAGGAAAGAAAAGTGGTTGCTTTGATATTTCAAGCTGATTTCATAAAAACATGTTTCCCAATTCAAGAACTGGTTTGGAGTGTATCTAAGTGTATCTAAAAGTTATTTCTTATGTAAATAATAAAAAAAAAAAATATTTGAATAATAATATAATTAAAAAAGGGTTAATTAAAATGAATAGTATTGATCTGTTCAAAAATGATTACTGACCTATTCTACCAAAACAGTCTATCCTGGTCCATTTATGTTGTTGTCTTCAAACTAAAATCAATAAGAGAGTCAGCATTTAATAGCTCACAAAATCTCTCTTTTTGGGGACAGACTTACAGAAATCGCTATTGTTATCTGGATATATATAAGTAAAATTGCTGGTTGAAAGCAGTTGCATTTCTTCCACTTTTTGATCACTGATTGTAATGTCCCGTCTCCAGCTGTGGTGAACCTTGAACAAAACCAGTGATTTTCAGTAAAAACCTCATCCATTATCCTTCTATCATTTCATCACACATGCATCATACATGAGTCCTTGTAAACTGCTAAGAAATGCTAGCAGATCGATGCATTGCCTTGATAAAGAAAAACATCTAGCCTTTTCTGTGCCCCACTATCATTTAACAATTCATGGAGCTCAGCTAGCATAGCATTCCCAAGGTCATGGGTTTGATCGCCAGGACTGATAAAATGCATCTATGCATCTTCCAAATACATAAAAAAAAAAAAAAGATCACAGCCAAATCTGTAGCACATTCACAAGTTATTCCTCAAATATATGTCTTTTTGTATGTAAACTTTGCACAGTTGTTTTCATTAACATTACATGCACTCTGCAGGTCTGCTGCAGACTGCCCTCTGTACCTGTTTGCCTCCATAATGCGTGCCCATTGCAAAGGTGGGCAAAGCTGCCAAACCAAGGACTGATGAGAACTGAGCTGGGATTTCAGCTGTCCATCAAAATGTGGATGTGTGTGCACAAAATAAAGACCTGTGGCAAAGGAAAAAAATAAATATGTTCTTGGTGAGTGGAGGCACGTATATATATATATATATATATCGCTCTCAGATGGCAATAACAAAACATTTCAAAACACCTCCATAATTCAGTTCTCACTGGCAGAAGAAGCATAAAGGAATAAATGCATCAGTTGAAGTGGATGTACACCTTGAAATGAAATCCAGTCTGCTATCTGCAGTGTTCCTCTCCTGATTCGCCTCATCTCATATAGCCTGCCTTTTTATGAATGGAAAAAAAATAACAACTGTC
Organism: Enteromius radiatus; assembly: GCA_032357445.1. Taxonomy (NCBI): domain Eukaryota; kingdom Metazoa; phylum Chordata; class Actinopteri; order Cypriniformes; family Cyprinidae; genus Enteromius; species Enteromius radiatus. Next base: position 8,668,038 of record JAUCMS010000031.1, on the reverse strand, counting down.
TGTTACAGTGATTTCACCTTTGTTTTTCTTTGACTTGGTTTTCTTACTGCTGCAGCTTACCAGAAAGTGCAAACATTGTGTTCTGCTAAAACTAAAGCTAAGACTCTAAAAAAGGATAAACATGAACTTAAATATGTCAGTTGCACTATCTTTTTCATAACGAACTTGTTAAAATTCACAATTAAACATCTTGCAAAAAAGGCCGTGCCCTTAAAAAATGCTGTGCTAAAACCAGTTCTCATTTTCTCAGCTGTAGATTCAAGACGTAAACAAAAGAAGAAACAAAAAAAAACAACTGTTTCCAGAGTGGAAAATGGTCAATTTGAGGAGGAATAGGTCTTATGAAAGTTTGATGTCTAAACTCACATTCACTCAGGGTCAACAACCTTACACAGGAGAAAGATGCTTCACTTGAAACATGCTTCCTCTCAAAAGAAGGCTTATGGCCTGAGACGCCAAATGATATCATCAGAGAGCAACAACACGGATAAAGAATTTTTTCATTACTCCCCATCCCGTGAAACCAGACAAAAACATGTGTACGAGATGAAACTAGAGTGCTAGGGATAGAACGCAGTATCATTTGGGATGAAATATTGTTCCACACAGTGAGACTCTCAGTGATTGGGCAACAGGGAGCTATAGTGAGTTCTGATTGGCCCCTTCATTGGTTTACTGGCAGAGCCAGGAGGACGGAGAGGAATGCACAGAGGAGTGCAAGGTGAATGCATTAACATCAGCTCCCCCCACAAAGCATTTGTCTTCAGAATAATGCCCGACAAAGATTGCACAACTGAAATAACATCAATATGCACTACTCACAAAAGCGCATTTGCCAATTTTCAACCAGGAGGAATGCTTGCACTAGTCATGTTCGCCTCAGAGATGCATGCTAACAAAGCAAAATATAATGGGTGTCAATATTTGTTAGGTTTGTCAAAAACACCTGAATAGGAGTCACTTCCCATGTTGCTTGCTGACACATACCACCCTGTGGGTTTGTCCATGTATCTACACGCATTTCATACGCATGACAGCTTTCTGACAAAAGCAAAGTTCTCTGGCAAACCACCGATAATTCTTGAAGACAAACGCAGAGAAAATGTGGCTAGGCTTTTCCATTACTGACAGACCAAGTAAATTGCTTTCCATGATAATAGCCACAGTTTCACTTTTAAATTAAGCCAGGCAATAAACAAAACATGAAGATACTCTAAATGTACACAATAGAATTAAAACAAGAACATTGTCTAATTTGCTTCTCTTTTTAATGACTAAAGGGTGCTCCATTAAAGGCAAACATTTGAATAATGTGTTTTTATTCCTAAGGGAAGGAAGAGTCAATGAAAGGAGGAACTGCAAGCGGTTACACTGTGTCATCGCATGAAATATCACTGCCAGAGAAAACAAATAAACAGAAATCTGCTGAGAAATGATACTGCCACCCGTGCGGCGCTGTCAAGAGCTTTTTAAGCAGGTGGAGGAGAGATGAGAGATCTGGAAACAGCCCTGTTATGCTTGAAATGTGGAAATGGACGTCATAAAGAAAGACTGTTAAATGATTTTGATCAAATGAATTGAAGCGGGCGCAGTCGTAAAGCACTAACTAGGTTATAAACAGTCCGTCTGGGCATCTCACCGTTATACCTTTGGGGTCTATCCTCATCCATAATTCTGTTCTGTACTGCTTTAAGTCTGTCACACGTTCTAACAGTTTGAATGATTTCCTCTGAACCATCATAAACATGTTCTCTCTCTCTCTCCGTCTGTCTATGCCTCCCTCTCTGTCTACCCATCAATACGTGCAACAAACAATCAACTAAAAGCCAATGAGAATTGATTCCCTGACACTGAGATTTTATGAGAGAGCAGGATGTCTTTGATGGTCCAGGATTGAGTTCAGACTCTTGAATCAAACACCTACTGATTGCTGTCAATCCGCAACAGCATAAACAACAGCAAAACAGACAGGGATCCTCTGCAAATGAGTCGTGCATAAACCCTTGACCATTATGGAAAAACTACAGGACAACTCATTTTGGAAATCAATTCTCCCCTAGAGATGTGCAAAATCTCCACAATTGACTAGTGGAACACAACAGAGGATATCTGAATAACCTTTTTAGTCCATACAATAAATGTCAGTATGGCATCCAAACAACTTCACAGACTTTAATTGCATGGGAAAAAAACAAAAGCAAAAAAACTATCTTCTTTCTTGTTGAATAAAAGGAGGGAAGTAATACAGGTTTGGAACAAAATGGGAGAAAATAGGTATGTTTTTATATGTTATAAATCATCTATAAGTTGTAATTTATGCACATTTTTTCTTATCAGAAAAAAAAGTTTATCCTACTCAGATGTGCAAATACGCTTTTTTTATGCGCATTTTTGAATTTATGTGCATCTTGGCATTTCCATCCAATGTTTTTATGCAATATTCAAAAATGCACATAAAAATAGGTGGATGGAAACAGCTTTTTTCATTTCTAGGTAAATTATTGCTTTATATTATTGGAACTTTCTGTTGTCAAATATTACTTTCAAATACATCACTTCTTTAAGATAGACCCTCTTCTCTAAATACAAATGCAGATATTTTCATATTCATATTTATAGTACAATCCAGACCCAACAGTGCTTTTCGGAGTACGTATTAAATACAAATATTGGTAAATATCCAAATAAGCAGCAAATACGTTCACATATACTTTTACATTTCACTTTGTCACTCTGACTCATCCCTACTCTCTCTTACAGTATGTTGTTTCAGCTCTGTCTAATTCTAAGCTGGACCTTGTTAAGTCAGATAACCTGTTGCTATGGTAACTCTGATCCAGGCTTGTCTCCCAGAGAGTGTTTAATTTAAGATGGAAGGCTTTAGACAGAGGCTGCTCTGCTCAAGGAATCAACAGGTATTCATGTGAATGAAAATGAGCATTAAGTAGGGCTTACTATTCATCTATCACATGAATTAAGAATGTGAGATCAACGTATTTAATGATTCACAAAGAAAAACAGACAACCTAAGGGAACGGTGAGGTAATCTATTCCTTTATTTATTAATGACCTTGTCATGTGTTAACGCGTTTGGCTACCTTTTTGCCTCCGGATATCATAATTTGCATGCATGAACATGTATAAGATACTGGGTACTCAACCTAGGTAAGACACTAATTAGATCCACGAATCTAGCGTACACAAATACAAAGCATTCTTCTTATACAAAGACCTTGATTTTATATTTTATCACACACAAACTCCCAACCTCCATTATATATTCCAGACCATGTGTTAGCAAACATCACTACTGCCATCCAAAGTAGTTTTTCATCCATTAGTGTTGTCATTAATCAACACAAAACAATATACATGTTATAATAAAAAGTGATAAGCTTTTTAAAAGACATGCATTAAAGTACCCCTAATATAGGATATGAAAAGTTCATATTTTGGTTTGGGGATTCCCAAACAGGTTGGCATGCATGCAAGGTCAAAAAACACTTTAATTTTCTTATAATATGCATTTATTTTTTACCTTGTTTGTTCAATGACTCACAAACGATCGTTCCAAATACCTTGGGTGATTGGTTGATTTTATATAAATCAATGTTACTTTTTAACTCTCCAAAAGTAGTACCTAGTGGTAAAGAATGAATTTGAATTTTTAACCAGACCAATGAGAAAAGACAAATGTGTGGGTTGACAGTGTGCTAATGTTTCATGTTGATGCCAACCTAAATGGCTTGGGACTTATTTTAAAAATGACTAATTTAAACGATTCAGAGTCGACATTTTCTTTTGAAAGACAATTACTGCATACACTGTGCACATTCATATTCAGTCATTTTCAAAAATTCATTAGAGGGGCACTTTAAATTAATAAACGGACATCATTTGTCACACAGTTGCACATACGGACCTGGACTAAAATAAAAAATAATTATGAAAAAGAAAATGTATTTGTATGCATTTTTTAAGCTATCAATTATAGTAACAATTATTGAATTTACTGCAATTTCATCCTGAGGCCCCTAAAGGGTCCTGGGCTCTTGGTTGACAATCCTTAAGGTAAAGGAAGACATAGTAACATACTGACTGAGGCCAAAAGAGTCTTGAGAATGTTTTGGATTACTTTATACAGCATGTTCTGATGCATAGTGCAAAATGAGACAAGAAACATCAAACAAGGAATCAAACAGGCTCAATTTCGATTTCATGTTGATTTTTGCATGCCTCAAGACCAAATCCCTTTTCAAGGGTGTAAAGATTTAAAGGGAGAAAACAGCCTCAAAAAGACTGTTGTTTTGCAATCACAAGTCTGAGCTGCTGACAGATACAGCAGTGAAAAACCTCAGGCTCCGAGTTCAATTCTCAAGCCCTATCTCCGCATGTCAGCCAAAGCTGAGAGAACTGCATATAAACATGAGTTTATGGTGTGTTTTGGTCAATTCAGAAAACTCAAATCACTAGTGTACATGACCAAGCAATAAAAGCAGAATGATTATTCAGAAATCAGTCAGTTCACAGCTGTTGGATACTCAAGGGAAAGTGTTTCATAAAACAGCCAACATTACAGCAGCAATAAAAACCAACACCTGATAATGTACATAAATAACTGTAAATTAAACCCACATCCTCACAGATGGAGGAGTTTCCCTTTAAGAGGTCACCAGCTGTCAAACTTTAGGAAAAGTGAGACTGCACTTAACATTTAGTTAGCACCCACAAATAAACATGACAGTGTTTATGATACACATACATACTAGACGTGAACAAAACTATCCAGCAGGAATCAAAGCAACAAAGTTTTGAATTGCTGAGTGTGGATGCAGGAGGAAAGGTACTGAAAATATTACTCCTGCAAAACGCAAATATCTAAAGAAAAAATAAAATGTATTTGATGTTTGTGGTACAGAACGTTATTTGTGTTACATACAGAAATAAATGGTTTACATGTGGAGGGTTGGATATTCTCAATGTTTTACAATTGTGGGAGGCAGCAAGGGAGAGCAGCTTCTTTCACCTGCTGTGACAAATGCAACAAGGCGACGACTGAAGTGTTTGTGTGTGTGTGGAGGGGATTGGAAAAAAATAGCCTATGGCACCAGAGCGAGACATAATCTTATGGGAGAGGGACTGAAAATATGCGTAGACCTATATACTCCATAAAAAAAAAAAAAAGGAATAATGGAGTTACTGGGGTAGTTTTTCCAACACCTATTCAAAAGTTACTGTACTGTTACCATTCAGTTATGTATGTACATATGTAAACATTGGTTATTATAATTAATTAAGACTAAAACATCTATCTATATAGATGTATATCTATATATATATATGATGATACAGATGATATCAATTGCTGGCATGGACACAAATACAGTTATCATTATAGCTATCTTTATATTAATTGTGATTGGTGTGAATGGGGCTTAATACTCTATGCACATTTTAGAGGGAAATACCATTTAAAATTGTATCATTTGAAATGGTGTGGGCCCTAACAAAAGCACATTTTTTCCTAAGAGCCTACCTGTGGGCTTTTCTGGGACAAAAAACAAACAAACATGAAAACTGTGTGCAGGAGCGTGACTATGTTACTTTTTTTTTGTAGGAGCAGACCAGAGTCTTGCGGGAGCGAGACTAAAAAAAGCGTCCCACATCCACTATGCATTTTCTACACTGACTAGTCATTAGGTTATCTGGATGAGCAGTGGGTATTAATAGAGCCTGGAATAATCCACCAGACTGATTCCATACAATCACAAGAAAGCAGAGACCGGCAAAATCTGCTCCTACAGCGTCTTTACACTGACAAACTGCAGCTGTCACGACAATCAGCATGTGTCTTATCTTCTGTCCGCTGTGCATGCGAATCAACATTTGTATGTGATCTGCTGTTGTTTGCAATTGTGTCTCTACTTAAATACACAGCTGAAGCTTGCTGGGGATTATATGCAATTTAAAAACATATATATATAGGCAAATTTAGCCATATGTACTACCTCCTAATGTCACGAGGGGTTGTGGGGGTGTCAAGTTTATTTATATCAGAACATAAGATAATTGCCATATTCTTACAGACAAAGAAAGGCAGAAAGTAGAGGAAGGAATTCAAGCCTGAAACCCTGAGGGTCAAATCTGCAGAATGAATCTATATTATTAGCCAAGGGCCCTTTGGAATATCCTCATTGCTGCCTGCTCAAAATGATACATAAACGCCCTATGCAGATTACAGTATATATTTATGATTATTATCTTACAGTGTCTAAGTGATATCAATAATCACAGCCTTTAATTAAAATAGAAGGGAAAAACACAGATAATATTAAGCATGATTGATTATACCCATTCACTTTTTTGAACAGCACTAAAACAGTTAAAATTGTGGACGACTTTATGCTTTACAGGACTTATATGTTGCAATAGGTTGCAATAGTTGTATTTATACCTATTGTAATGCCTAAGAAAACAAATTTGTTTATCAGTCTCCTCAGGGCACAGGGACCCTGGTAACACATAATTTTTCTTATGAAATATTAATTAGTACGTATTTTACTTAAATGCCTATTAATACTCAGAGTGAGAAATACACTAAACTGGATCAGTTTGAAGTTATAAAATCATGTTTTCCCAACGGTAAAATAACATAGAGAATAATATCCACTTCACAGTTTTTCTCAAATGATCTTTGCTCACCCAGAAACTTTATTGGCTGTTAGTTCTGAATAAGACATTAAAATGCACAAAGTAGACTGTGAACTCTACACCTCCGAGTGCCATTGCAAAATCTAAATAGACAGTGGGTGCGTAAAGCTAATTTGTAGAGGCGGGGATAGTTTTCTGTATAATTTTACCGGCTGTCTCTATCTCCTTGGTTTGAAGGTAATAACAGACTTTACAGATGAGAATAAAAACAAAATAAAAACAGTGGTTTTAAAAATTGCTTAAATAGATACTCTTGACTGACCAATTTGTGGTTTGAAAAATTGGATCCAGCTGTCGTGGTGAATAAAGAAAGCTCTTTATTATTGTAATTGCAAGACACTCTAACAAAGAGAGGCAAAATCTCCCAGTGGGTGGGATACATATTCATGCAAATACATTACATCAGTTAGAAATGCGTCTTCAATGTCAAGCTAAAAGTTCTGTAAATATCAGATTTCTCATTTAGTCTTTAGAAAACTATTTTCAGACATTTCTGATTCAACTTTTAATGTTATTTTGCGGTTTGTCCACATGAAAGCATATGATACATCTACAATATCACACTTAAAGCTAGATATTAGCAATGAAGCATTTTTTAGAGTGTTGAAGTGTTTTTAGAAGTTGATTTTCTAGAAATAGAGGGGTTAAGAAGTATCTGCTACCATCCAAACCAACCAACTCTCTCTTTGAAACATACTGTACACGTAATCGCACATTTAGCTGAATCAAATCCAAAATCGGGTGGAAACAAAATGGGGTACAGCGTGTGTTATAGCATTAAAGTGTAACCTGCACATTCTCTAAATAGGAAAATTTGAACACGTGATTCTGAGTGTATGTTCACTTGCTGTGAAAACTAATTAAAGGAAAAATAAATGTTAAGTATATCCTATACTTTATGTTGCGCTGTATATTTTTAAATCTATATATATATATAATCCTTCAACTGCCTAAATACACAAGATGTCAAAATAAAATCTTTACAATTTTTATATTATCTTGTGTAATATAAATGAACATATTTAGATAGAAAATATACTTTAAATAATGGCTAAATTTGAGAAAATAAGTTCATAACAAATAGATTAAACAATTATTTTTTGACAATTTCTTCAAAAATATATATTACGTATTTATTTTGCGTTTTGTATTATTTTTCATATAGCACTCCTAACAGCTACTGTAACCGGTTCAGTGTTAGGAAGTACTATGAAACTAGAGAACTACTAAGACCACTTTCCCCAAGAGGTTGCCACTTAGTCCCTTAAATTACTGTAAATCATTTTGGATAGAAAGTGTCATCTAAATGTATCACTAAACAACCTTAAAGGCTCAGCCATTAGCACTGCACATTGTAAATGACACCAGTCAATGCTGGGTGAAGTTGATTATCTGTGTTTACATACATGTATGCTGGAGAGTGATGGGACAAAGAAGACGACACCATGATCAAAGCCTGTATTTTCCAATCACTCCTGCCTCCATTAGTTTGATGAATGAGGCAAATCCACCTCGCAGACAGGGCCAAAGTCCTGAAAAATGATGCAATTACATGTCTTTGAATAGAGAGGGAGAGGGAGAAAGAATAAGAGAGAGAGGATGTGGCATTGTGGATATTTCACAAAGAATGAGAATGGAACATTTCTCTATTAAACGCCTTTGTGTTGGAATCTGTCATATGATTCTACAGGAAGAAGTGACCTGTACAGAGCTGTTATGCTTTAATGCAACAACAAATTATTCTTATTCCCAGGAGTTGAAAAATATCTTTCTTTAGATGCAGATGTAGCTGTGTTTATTTTGTTCAACAGTGACCTCGTCTTCTGCAAGGTGCATATGCATAAGCTTTTTCATTTATCTTTCAACCATATGGAAGTTAGTATTCTTGTTATTAAATAAAAAAGTGTGATTTAGTTGGATGACTGGCATCTCAGCAGCTCACTTCAGACGCAGGCAGACTACCTACTGAATACTCTTTTGTTAAGACTTGCTAAATGTTCTTGATCTTGACATTGATTTGAGTGCTTGCTTGAGTAGCATCCTGTTTATGAAAATGTGCTTACAGGAAGAAGTGGAAACTCATTTTCTATGATTTTTGTGTAGATTTGTTTACTCTAAAGTTCAAGTTTGTCTATGTTAAACAAACTTTAATGGGTGTAAAAAGCTTTATAAATCACTAAGCATAAAATATTCAAAAGGAATGAATAATTCAGCTTGCTGTATGAGTAAATTACAAAATTAAATTAATTTTATTAAATCAATGCCCTTAAAATAAAAAGTGGAATGCTTTCAAGATAAATATATTATTCCTTTTATATTTTTTTATGTTTTACAGGATATGTAATATGTGGTATATTCTGTGAAAATATTACATTTTAATTTAAATACTTTTTTAGTGGAATATGTTACGTATTAATAAGTACACTTTTTTTTAAGTTGTCTCTTTTTACTGGAAAATGACAAAATGCAGATTTTTGTTGAAAACTAGAGGGTAAAATGAGGACTTATTGCATGCATCTTGAAGGTCATGTGTTTCAGTACATAAGACAGAGAGTACACGTTTCCTTATAGAGAGGTTTTAAAAGCAGAATTGGACTGTGAGTCCACCTAAAGTTTGATTCTTCATTCTATAGAGAGAGGATAGAGCTTCCTTCAGGCCAGCAATTTGTTTTGTATGTATGCATGTTGTGTGTATGAATGCCAGTATGAATTACATAGTTCCACTCAAAAGTACCATTAGCAAGCATACTTTGATTTCCTTTTAGAGTCAAGAAAACAAAGAAAGTTCTAAAAGAAAACTTTTACTGCTGTTAGTCACAAACAGCAGTTTGATGTTACAAAGAAAATGACATCAGACCAATGTTAACATTGGCTTCAATTGTTAATATAAATAGTAATAATTTTGAAGTAGCTGGTATTGAAAATACATTTTTGTATTCACATGGATATTGAAATACTCAATTTCCATCCTTCTTGGTTTGGTACGTGTACGCTTTACTATATAACAGTAATGGAATGTAATAGAATAGAACTGACAAAAGCAGTCGTTTTTTTTTCATCGCATTGCTAAATGTGTCTTCTTTTATTAGACGGACTAATATGAACAAATTGCCAGCTTTTGCCTTTTAACATATTTAAATTTGCATGAATTTAACAGTAAACCTAAGGTTTTTACAGACATTGGTGTAATTTTTTCATTCCGATGCTTTCTTCATAAAAATATCAGAAAGTTTGTTCTGTTTATAGAAACACCAAGGTCTTTGTACAGCAAGGTCTCCAGGATGCCATCAACCAAATTACTACATATTTTCACATATTATGTTCATGCTCACCTGACAGCATTAACAATGGGTTTGGTTCCCAGGGAACAAACACACTGGCAAAAAACATGTACCTTAAAATGCATTTAAGTCAGTTTGAATAAAAAAAACTGCCAAAATGCTAAATGTGCAAAATAAAATATCTACAGTGACTTGTATATTACTTGGTTTTTGTGCTCCCCATCTCTTCCCGAACTATCTGTTTGTGATTCAGACCCTTCTTTTCTGCATGTACTATGCATTAATTGAAGAACTGAGGCCAGAGGCCATCCCTATTATGTAGTCGACAGTAGACTGGGCCTTCTGTGTGGCAGCTCTCCCATTGTTTGGCAGAGCTTGTTTTGGATTGCTTGCAGTGGAATAGCAGAGACTACGACCCACGGCCTGCCCTCATGCTAGACCTACCCTCAGGATCTCATGCCTTATTGTGCCACCATTAGTCTACAGATACAGGTATCTCTCTCAGCACTACCTTTAGTGTGTGCCAATACGATCTTTCACTAATGATGCTTTTTGTTCCTCCTCGTTTCTGCTCCAGAGCCCCCTAAGGTTCACGGCCGATTAATTAGTCCTGTCAATCCACCCCCTTTCCCGACATAAACATTACTTTTTTTTTTTTTTCACTTCATGCATTCCATTGCTACATTCAAGTTCATGCCTGCCTTCACTCGCTCTTGCGTTCCCTCTGATTTGGGTTTTGATTGCAACCTGTTTTTCAGCGCAAATTATATTCTTGTCGCAAGTATCGTACGAATAAAATCAAAGTGAACTGGAATGAAATTGATTTAATTGAGCAACCAGCAGCTAAGAAGAAGAGTGTATAAGACTGCTTCATTAAAGCAAACACGGTAATATTAGCTTACAAATTACAGCAATTTGCCTCAGAATGGATTCATATTGATCTGACAGCTGCCTTTGTCTAAAATCCTTGGTAAAATATTTATTCTGATTCCTTTCCAGGATAGCATTTGAAGGAAAATGCCATATTTGCATACCCAAAGCACTTCAGATCTTCTTAGCTCTTCAGCTCCAGAGCAGCTGATTTTGGAGTTCTGCATCTCATCTTATTCGGAAACACATCAAGCTCTTAAAGACTGAATCTCAGTGCTGCAACGGTAATGAGTTTATAAATAGATACCGTTTCAGGGAACAAATTATATAGTTTTTTCCCCTATAAATCCACATGTTGCGTCAAGCAAAGGAACTGATATATGCATCTATATGTGTGTAACATCTCTAAATGAGGTGAAATGTTCATGTGATAGTTTAAAGAATATAGTTTCCTGCCTTTCACAGAAAATATCCTCCTATTTGCCATTTGTAACGAATAGCTGCAGTGATGTCACCGTCTCGCTTCTCAGCTGACATGGAGAGAAACACGGAGGCTAGCGTTCCAATGAAGTGAACATTTAATAAAGGAAATCAGGATACATGGAGAGCTGAAGAAAGTGCACAGACCTATGCAGACACACACGCACGAGCAACAAACATAGCTTTAACGATGGACACTAGACCGAAGACAAGGAATGACATAAATACAAGGATTAATCAAGACAAGACAAGAAACACCTGGAGAAACACGGCTGGGGAAGGATGAACATTGATGACGGGGCGGAGTTACAAACGAGGTAGACACACGTGGAGCATGACATAAAAACAAAAGCACATGGAAGAAAATCAAAACATAAACACAAGGGCACCTGACGGTGTGACACCATTATTCAATCAAATCAATCAAATCCTGCTTTATGCAAAATATATTCTATTTGTTCTGCGAAGCAGAGTGATTTTTTTGAAATTGCATTTTTGAAAGTTTTTCTGTTTTTCTATTGTGCACACGGTGAAGTTTAGAGGTCAGTGTAAAATAGTTTTCTGATTGCTCCCATTATGTCTGTCAGTATGTTCCTTTAGCCATGGCCATACAAAAGAGAGAAAGAGACACACAGAAGAATGAAAGAGGAAAAGAACCATAGAGCTATGCACATCATACAGATCCCTCATGTCTGGAGGTCTCAAACTATTCTACACCAGAGACACAAATGAGATTTACCAGAAGTGCACCAACAATGTGCTGCCAGCTCTCATTGAGTGTATTAAAATACCCCCCTCCCCCCTCCCCTTTCTTTCTTGAGCACAATTACAGTAAAAAGGAATGACAGCTTTTATGGATCGGTTTTTCACTGGGGTTGTTGATCGTAACAGTTGGTATTCTTGCTGAATGAATCAGAACAAAGGGTCTTATTTACTAATAATTGTGCAAGTGTTTTTACTTCAAGGAACAGTTCAACCCAACATTAAAACTTTGTTACTCACCCTTGCATTGTTCCAAACCTGTTTGACCGATGACTTGAACACAAAGGAAGATCATTTAAAGATCATTGGGGTCCAAACAACAATAAGCCATATTGATTTCTATTTCATGGAAGTCAATAAGGTCTTATATCACTTGAAAAAAATGTCCGCAGAAAAGTCCTACAGGTTTGGAATAACATGGGGGTGAGCATTTTTCGCAAATATATTTCAGAAAATGTTCACTCTTATTTCACATAATGAGCATAAAGCATGTTCAGATCGCCTCTGCATTTCAGAACTACACCTATACAGCCATCTTAATTTTTACATATAAAAGTACACTTTCATTTCAAGCTATAAATGAACATTAGCATTATTATTACAAAGCACAAAATAATATTGATCAAAATCTAAATAAACATTTCACGAGTTCGAACTTACTGGTAATTAATCAAAAGGCAAAGTGAGTTTGGCATGCTGTCCAAGGAGAGGACTCAGGGTTGGGCGGGCTCCCGAGCCCTAGCTTATGAACCCTACTGGGCTCGAGGAAGTGAGAGGCTTGCTGCCTTGTCCGAATCCTGCGTGCCCCCCAGAGAAGGAGCGAAAAGGTCGGTGGAGTAGGGGAGGAGAAGGGTTGCTTAGATCGAGATACTGAGAAAAAAGGACTCATACTATTTATAGGAAGTAACTCGTGCTCTGATAGGATGATGAGATAATAAGGTGATTATCGGGGAGCAGGCTGACCTGCGCATGCTCTTCCCGAAATTTGTTAGCAAAACATAATTTCGAGACATGTAATGTTCTAGGAATCAGTGATTTTCGCATACAGTACAAAAATCAATGTTGTTTTCGAGCTTTTATATATTTTATTCTAAATTGATACAATGTCAGTTTCACAAATCAGAATTTCTGCATTAAAAAGCATTTCTAGAAACACAGTAGGAATAGTAAATGAAACTCAACAAGGAAAAACAAAACATATATTATTTATTTTAATAACAAACTCTAACCAAATGCTAAAAGATCAAGTTAACAAGCAATCAATATACATACTCCTTGACTTTGCTTGTCTGAAATGCTCAGTAATAACTCCCTAGGCAACGCATCATGCTAAATCGGGATAAAATTACTGATGGTTAGCTGCAAAGATAATCCTCTGCCCTTATAATTCTCAACAATAATAACATTTAATCAAGAGTTAACACTTTCAGAATACGCCTCTAAATAAAAGAAAAATTACAGGATTCCACTGAGTTTCATTATAATTTACTGAACTGAATTTTCAGGAAACAATTTATTTCTGAAGGGCTCTTAAATGTCCCTTGACGTTAAGCACTAACATAAGTAATAATCATCCATCACGCCGACGAGCTGCCAGATGTAACCTTTGCCGGTTTTAATCTAACATCCTGCCACTTTCCATAACAATTTTTTTCCCCTCAGAGAAAGGTATAAAACATTTCAAACTCTGGCTGTAAGTTAGTTAGTTGTTACAGTGCTTTTTGATTGACAGTTCGAATGAAAACACTGTCATGAGAGACAGCTTTGTAATGAAGAGTGTGAACCCTGCACTCTGCCGTTTGATTAATTGGGTACGCGATTGCCTTCAGAGGTACATTCTAAGACACATCTTGCATGAGCTTCTTGAGAGGTTGAGAGCCTCTTGAAGACTTTTATCATGTTCACGATTAAACTTGACCCACCTGTGGCCCAACACCTTAAGATTTGCTGACTCATCCATGCGCTACACATCAAAGACATTCCTTTTAGATTCTTCTAAGAGGTTCTGACACAACAGAGTGGAAACCTGTACCGTACGATCGTTTCCTTTCTTAATCACTTCGTTCTGTGAGTGCACATCACGAAAAAACCTGAATAGGCTTACAAATACAATGTGAGCATTCAGTGCAGTATTCAGCACACCCCTATCCATACAGGTTAACAGTAATGCTAAGCACACCAGAGTGCTGTCGGTGCTTTATAGGTGATGCTGAGAGCAGCAGAGTTTTCAAAGTGATTCTGAAAGCTTTTTGAGTGTGAGAGGCAGCCTAGGGGTCAGTTTTTTTACCGTCACATTTTAGAACTATCACCTAACCACAGGAAACTGTCTTTGATGTTCTTATTGGGGTTGATTAAAAAATGCAAGGGAAAAAAGACAGAAAGAGGGAAAAAGAATATCCATTAGAACTGAAGGGAGAAAGTGTGAAGGAAGGCAGAAGTAGACGGAAAAAGAGAGGAAGCAGTAAATTTTCAAGATGAATGAGAACAAGGACAGTGATAGATAACACGCTGACAGACTTAATTTGTCGCTGTGGTGGGGGGTCAGGGGCTCTGGAATGCATGTTCTGTGTTTGTGTGCTGTGTCCTAAGTATGTATGGCAACCAAGAACCAGATGTAATTCAGAGCTAGTTCAATGTTTGTAAAATACTCAAACCAAATGATTTACGCTACCTGGTCTCATGGCATAAACGTAAAAGGGTGCACTTTTTACACAAAATATGGACAAGTATGTTATGATTTCAAAACAATATTAATATGCTGGTTTATTTGAAAACTGATATTTTTGAATGTTAGCATCACACAAATCCAGCTTCATATCTATGGGTTTTCATAGACGGTTTGTTCGGTAGCTCACGGAGTACATACTGTAGATGTACTTGAGAGGCAAGGAGCTTCTGTTTGAATCCTGTGTAACTACGGTTCAACAAAAAAGCTCAAATCTGAGTAAAAGACAGCTGAAATGGCACAGTTGCATCAACAAATGTGTTTTTTATATCAGTTTTGCATTTATGGTCCCACTTTATATTAAGTGTCCCTAATACCTGTGTACTTCCATAGTAAGTGTAGTATGTAACCATAGTGTAAGTACACACTGGTACCTACTGTAATATCTACAGCTGTAATATTTCTGTAACAACCCTCAGAATGGTGTGTGTAAGCACTTTTTGGTAATGAAAGTAAAAATGTGTAATAGGACTAACAGCACTTTTTGGTAAATAAAGTGTTGCACTTTATATTAAATAGACAATTGCTATGGATTTGGCATGTAATTACTCTGATGTTACACAGCAGCGGGCAGTAAATTAGGCTTTACATATAAATTGTGGTTGGTGTCCAGAATGTTACACTTTATATTAAGTGGGCAGTTCCTGTGGAGTTACCATGTATATACACTGGTATTACAGAGGTGCACCCACTTTACATATCCCCAAACCTACCCAACTACACCCCCTGTTCCAGTTATTCTTATACATACTTTTTTTGTAATTCCTGTTACATGACTACTAGGGAAGTGAAAAAGTGTTGTTACACATTTGTACTTACACACACCATTCTCAGGGTTGTTAAATGTGTGTAGAAATCTTACAGCTGTAGATATTATGTAGCAATGTGTACTAACACTGTGGTTACATACTAGATACACATCTAGTTACTATGGAAGTACACAGGTATTAGGGACACTTAATATAAAGTGGGAGCAAAATTCTGAACCACCGCAATACATAGCTAATGCAAAGTAATAAAAACTCAATACATACAGTAGCTATATTAATGTAATAAAAATGTCCACATTTGTTAATTAACACCAAACCAATACTATTAAGTGGAATTTGAATAAGAACTAGAAATTCTTTATGATTCCCTTCTCTAGTCCTAGACTCTGTGAAAAGGTCACAGTAAAGACCAAATATTTACAGTGTTGACTGTGAAATCCCAAAGCATAAAGCTCATTATACAAGGCATCTGTCAGGGTCTAGGCACATGCAATCATCAGTAAGTGATGGCTTTTATTTCAGAAGCATGACAAGGACAGTTCAGGGTATGAGCGGTAATGACAGCTATAATCATCATGAGCAACCTCACACCACACAGAGCTGCAAAGTACAGAGTCATAAGTTACATCGGCTTTCCATCTGAAACTTATCAACTGCTTGATTTTAAATAATACAGAAAATGTCACTGCATACAAACTGCCAAGCTATGTTATGCAAAACCTTGTCTATGAAATTGGAATGATGCGCTCTTGTATTTGAATAGAGTTGAATACAGTAGAATGCAGAATTAAACCACCACAGATGTCATCTCGTAGCAAAGGGGGAAAAAAATCAACAACGAAGAATATCATTAGGTTTCCTGAATACCCAGCTGAATCTATTCATGGTCCAGTAAACTGTGAGCTGAAATTTCATTTCACTGTTGGTTTGTGTATGTTTTCATTAATAACACACACATGGGTGAGCGCACACACATACACACACACTGGAAGAGAAATTAGGAAAATATGAGTTTAGAGTAATATTACTTTCATTTAAGCGGTTTTATTTCCGGCCTCATTATGGCATCAACAAAGTATGAAATTTATTTTGCGAATATTATTTCTGCTGAGACTTCTTTACCGCTTGTTGCAGAAAAAATTTGCATGTTTAGATAAACAAAATAATAAAATCAAAAGCTCCTGTCCCAGGAGTTGCCAAATACTCCTGACACAAACAATGACTTGCAGACTGAACCAATTGATGAGCCTGAGACTCATTGGCATTCTGTGTGCATTTAATTGGTCTTACCCCACCCTCCCTTTTTTAATCAGCTCATCCAGAGTGTTCATTGGTGTTTTATGTGATTCTTTAACATGCAACTGGATGTGGGTAATTATCTACGATGTCTCATTAGGGCTGCTTTTGACGGATGTGAAGAGGGTAGGTGTGTATTTGTATGTCTAAATGCGTTTGTGCAGACAGGAGAGGGAAAAGCACTCATGTCATAATGAGAACAATGTGATATGGTGTCTAATTGTGTCGTCCGCAATTATCTTTATGTCTGTCGGTAAAGTTAATCGTTTCGTAAGGGACACACACCTTAACATAACTTTACATCAAAATTTGTTTGCAGCACCACTAGTGTTTGTCCATGCAAAACGGATTTGTGAAGGGAAGGAATTGTTAAATTAAAGTCAACATTTTTTTTTTCTTTGCACACAAAAAAATATTCTAGTACTTCATAAAATTACAGTCGAAATCATAGATGCCACATGGACTATTTTAATGATGTCCATACTACCTTTCTGGGCCTTGAATGTGATAGTTGCATTGCTGTTCTCGGATTTCATCAAAAATATCTTAATTTGTTTTCCAAAGATGTACAAAGGTCTTCATGCAACCGGTCCCTAGGATATTGCTAGATTGTTGTTTTGATGCCAAAATGAAAGAGGCCGCCCCTTGTCTTAGTACCTTGTCTCATATCTTAGTCATTGCTAAGAAATGGACAAAGGCAAATCCACAAAAGTTTCAATTTTGGCTTCAGCTGATTATGAAAATGACGGATAAACTAAAACATGCCACATTATGCTCATTTTAAAAACCCAAACCTAATGTTAAAAGCAAATTATTAAAAAAAAAGCAGAATTAAAAGCTAACCCTGCAGGAGCTGATTTTGACGCCCCTGGCCTATATGGTGAAACACACAGGATTGGTTGGAATAAACAACAAAAGGAAAAGAGAAAATCACAGACTGATCTTGACTAAATGACTTTTGTAACTTTAATAAAAGTCCAAGTTTAATTCTTACAATAAAAACTATGTTGTGTTTTACTTGACATTGTAAACACAACATCACTCTGCAACTTTCATCTGGTTGCCCACTGAAGCAAAGCATGGTCAGTACTTAAAGGGGAGACCTCCTGAGCAAAGTGGGTTGCTGCTGAAAGTGTAGTGAGACCAGCAGAGGGTGCTCACCCTGTGGGCTGTTTAGGTCCCAGTGTCCTAGTATAGTGATGAGGAAGAGTTCCTGGCTCTTTAGTCATAAAACAATCCCAGGATGTTCTTCAGAGAGAGAGGGGATACCTGGATACCTGGATAAATTTGCACACTGGACACTGTCCATCATCATGGCCTACTAATCATACTCATATCCACTGATTGGCTTAATGGCCATATCTCCTCTCCACCAATAAGAAAAAAAAAGTTAAATAATGTTAAATCATGATTACAGTGTTGACCAAAATGTTATAAATAAACAGCCCTAATTTAAAGCATCATTCATGTGCAACACAACAAATGGCCCAGGTGCCAGTATTAAACATTTAGTTTAAAAGGAATCAAAATCATCTAAATGATGCTTGAATTAGCAAGCACTGTTTAACATCACTGCACTCTTTGAAAGCTCACCTTGGCAAAAACAATCGTATGATGCAGGTATCTACTGCGGTTCAGCAGCACAAAAGAAGATGTGTGAAAAACTGCCCTCAGGGCCAGCGGCTGCCTTTGTTTCAGATGAAACTGTCAAACAGCTACATATTCTGCAGCATTTTTCATCTCTATCTTGTTGCAAGCTCATTACAGTGAACACTTCCACCAAGCTTTACTGGTACAGAGAAAACAAGACAAAAACATACATACTTTCCTCTTTCCTCGTTATCCCTTGAAGAAAAAAAACAATAACAATTTAATCAAATCAAACTTAAATGTTACAATGTGCTTGAAAGTCAAAGATCTAAAAAAAGCTTTCTATTCAGATGCTTATGCTGCATACCACAATATAGAGACTTCAGATCCAGCCAGAGTCATTCGGCTAATGGGATTGTGGCTCTTGGGAATTATTTTAGGACATCAGATGCTCAGATCTCTTGTGACATTTTTTTCCAGTCATTCCGAGATAGTTTGCGCTTGGGCTTAGCACCATGTATCAACATACACAAGTGGATGGCTATTTAGTGACAGACTAAATGTACCGGATGGATGTACCTTGAGTCCTTGCTATTTTCCACCTGTCTGTGCTTGTCCTGACAGGCCGACACACTCAGCCTAATGCACAGTAGTGGTAACGGCTGCGTGAATCGCATAGAGTGCCATGGAAGAATCAGAGCATGGAGAACCTCCCTAAAAACACAGATAGCAGCTCTCTGAACCCAGCTGTTTATCTGACCGTGTCTCAGAGCAGCAAATCACTGAGGAAATACACACATACACAAGACTTCCTCAAACAGACAAGGTTATTCAGATAAGAGTGAATTACTGCCCACAGGGCTTAGAGAAAGAGAAAGATGGCGTGGTAAACTCATCTCCTCGGCGGCTCAGAGTTCAATTTAGACTTTTTAGGCTATAGCAGAGAACTCCCAGGATGTTTTGCAGCTCTAAAGAACTTTATCTCTCAGCTGTCACACTGCTAATCAGCTGGAAAACGCTGTCCAAATTCACAGTCTCAATCTCAGCACACACGTTAGTTTTACTATATTAGTGAGGATGTCTCATAGATGGGGGTGATAATATTTGCTAACTCTAAGCCTCACATAAATCTACTGATATCAGTACATTTAAAGCAAAACATTATTTATTAATTCATTTAAACATGACTTTGCACCCCAAGGTAAAGACTGCTTTGTTTTCACATGAAGCTATGTGTATACAACCTTTCAAAAGTTGGGTGTCATTATGATTTTTTAATTATTTTGTAAGAAGTCCTATAAACTCCCCATGAAAAATACATGTGAAACAGTGCTATTGTGAATTTTTTCTATTTTATTATGTTTTAAAATGTAATTTATTCTGTGATGGAAAAGACACACATCAGCAGTTTGCTGAGCTGGAAAAGTTAAAGCAAGGATTTGTGAGTGGTGTAAAAGTAATCAGCACTGCACCTTACAATTCACGAGCAGATCAAGGTATGAATGATAAATAATATTTATTTGCAATGCGTACTCCAATACTGATGCTGCTTCTAGTGGATTCTGCAAAAAAAAGTTTGATGCATGATGTTCCCAGATTGACAAGGAAATGTCCTGGAGGCCAAAAGGTTGAGAGACAGATGACAGAGTACACCAGTAATGTATGTAGATGTATGCAATTCTCACTTTCACAAGCATGAGCAGTTTTCAGCCCCCTCTTATCACCTTAAATGTAAATAAAACAAGTCTATAGCTTGGTGAAATTGTCCTGTAAAGGCTCCAGAAGTTTGGGACTGTAGCTGCAAGAGTCACTTTGTTACATCCCTTGCTCGAGGGCCCCATGGCAGTGACCACAGCAGTGTGAGGGATTTAGATATAAACAACCTCTTGACACTCGGTTGTAATCCCTCACATCCCTATCAGGATTCAAACCAACAACCTTTCAAATGTGACCACAGTCACAAATTCCTCATACTAATTTAAACACGATTCTCTCCTCCTTCAGTCGTAAACTGTTCAGATCGTTTTGTTGAGATTACGGCTAAACAGAATGCAATGCACAGGATGAGAACTTTAGTTATTTTCCAGCCCATTTGGCACAACAGCCATGTGCCTCACTAGCGAAAGCTTCATTCAAAAATGACTTTTTATTACCGAACAACAAATAACACTATTCCACAGACCATACAAGCAATCTCAATCTAAAAAATTAGGACTATTTGTTTACTTCTACAGTCTTTATATTAATTAAGATAGCAACTAAAAGATATACAAAAAGAATATATATTATACAATATTACATTTATAACATAAATACATATTTTATTTCTTTTTTAAATGCTGTACTGTAATATTAATTATAATTAATATAAAATATATGCATATGATGATCGATAATCAAAAGAGAGACTTCAGTGGTAAGACTGAAGACTGACATTAAAATAAAAAAGATATATTATTTAAAGTTATATTTTATATATAAAACATTTAAACATAAAACATATGTCTCATATATAATACATAAAATATATATATAATCTGTACATATTTTATATCCACTAAAGCATAAAATATAAAAAATACTTTAAAAATAAAATATTTATTTTATATAAAGCTATATATTATATATATAACACACATATTTATATATTATGTATGTCTCATAAATAATACATAGCATA
>JAUCMS010000031.1:8618230-8628667 GCA_032357445.1 Enteromius radiatus | reverse complement strand
CTGAAGAAAAGTAAATAGGCAGGGAGCAAAGCGCGGAGCAGTAAGCAAGAGCGTCCGAACAGTAGCAAAGCCGGAAGTAAGTACATGGAAGAATGAAAGCAAAACTTTTTCTCTAAGGATACGGATAAAAAGGTGCACATGTGGAGGACAGAGAGAGAAAGGAAGTGCTAATTCACTGCATTATTCTCCACAGTCCACACCCCACACGGTTTTTCCACCACTCTTATTCTCCATCCCCTCTTCATACTAAAGCCCAGTGTGAACAGGGTGATACAGGATGAAAAGAGAGCCTCCATCGAGCAGACGGCATGGCACTAAGTCCTTCCTGACTTTGTCAGAGTGAGTTATTCATATAGTACCTCCCCGTCCTGTGTCCTTCATTAATACGTAATGCGCAGCACCTGCAATTATGCGCAGAAAAGCTATTTCAGATTTGATGCTCTGAATTACAACAGCCTAGGAAGCAGCCTTGAAAACACGAGGCTCCTGTCTCAAATATTTTACATTAAAAATGAGTTATTGACATTTTCCCTTTTCCTGGTCTCTTTTCTTTTCCAGTAAACAGAAATGCAGTACAGCAAGTTTCTAACCATGAAAAATGTTCTCTTTCAGACTAATTATAGTTTAAAAGTTCTTTTTAAAGAGAAAATCTTAAGAAAAATGCTTTGATATTTCAGATCTCAAAGTACTGTTCTGGGAAGAACCTGAAATATTGGAGGAGATACTTAAAGTGAGATTCTTAATCCACGTGAACTCCCATGAAATGTCCCAGTACACCTTACAGTGGAATTACAGGACAGCAGCCAACTTTCTTCCACTTGAGTTCTGCTCTCTAGAAATCAATGATGGAAGAAAAAGCTAGTGTGTTCCAGAAGAACAAAGTACAGCAGTGTTTCATAGGTGGCTAAACAACATTGGCTGTCCTTCTGAAAAGTGCAGAATGTCCTGATTGCGAATTACAAAGAACACCATTCCACAGCCATTATGGTTTTATGGAAATTCAAAATGTGATGCATCAGATATTTTTAGCTTCTTATTCTTCTCGTGAGGCAGTTTGGCAAAAGAAGTCTTGCGGTAGCTGGATGGTTTCTTCGAAATAAGGGCATTATGTGAAATGACCTTAATGTAGATTAGAATCAACCAACCAAAATTGTGAAATGATACCCATCCCATCTTATGACATTCAACATTGATGATGTTTCTCCACAGTGACATGCCATCAAGTGAACTCAGTGATGTTTGAAATATATATATATATATATATATTTTGACTTCAGGTTGACTTTCACAGGAACAGTGAATGGTGAGGCCTGGTCTGCTGAGGTTGTCTAATTTTATTTATAAATCACCACACTGTAGGTGATTATTTTGCTAATTAGCATAGTTAGTCTAGCACAGCTGGATTGTTAATTGCTCCTCTGGTTGCAGCAGCCTGTGCTGTGACAGACCAATCCTATAAATGGAATGGGTTTGGAGGAGACCCCAGCCTCTGTCTGTCACTGCTCCATGTTAAATCCACATCTAGATTCCAAACAATTGCCAGATTCCAACACCCTTTAATTATCTCTTAAGAAAATCATGTGACTCGTCATCCAGATGTTTAAAAATTCTCTCTGTAGATACAGTCTGCATTCAACGGGCTCATGTGATAAACCCCCTCTGTTGGCTTTTAATCTATTTTTAAAGCAAGCTGAGGGTATGAAGCCTCTCACGAATCATAAATCACTTTCTTTCCCTTTTTTTGACAAACACAATGATTGCAAAGGGTTATGAAAGCTACAGCTATAGTTTAAAAAATTTAATGAACAGAAATAAAGAGATTATACAATAACAGAGCTGTGAATGGCAACTGCTGAGAAAAGAGAGAAGCAACCTGCATACTTAAAAAATGACAACGGATGATTGGGTTTTTAGGTAAAAAATGATACTGTACAGTATATGAGTTTATTTATACCATATGACTTTGACTATATACAACCTGCTATATAGAATATATACTGTATATACACCTTGTAGCTTATATGGGTTGTCAGTTTAATATGTTAACTTGATTAATTAGTTACAAAAAATAACGTGATTGACCCTATTTGGTCCCACTTTATATTAAGTGTCCCTAATTCCTGTGTACACAGCACTTGAATCTTTCTCGTTTACCATAAAAATAGCAGTTTAAATCATTTTTTTTGTTGATGTTATCACAGTCAATTTTGTTTTGTGATTAATTGTTATTAAATAGATTAATTAATCGAACCATCATGTAATTTATTAGACTGAACATTTTAATTGACTAACACCCTAATAAATATATATTACTGTATGACTTTTATTTACACTACACACCTGCATAGAACAGAAATTCTTGAGAAATGCTTCATTAAATTAATTTCATAATTTCAACTTAATTTCATTAGTAAATGATTTTAAATGCATATCTTTAATGAACACTTACAGTATATATGACACAATTAAGAAACTAAGTATGCCAGCAGGTGGAGTAAATATCTTTCTGAATCATTCATTCAAACGGCTGATTCATTCAGGAATGAAGTAAAAGGCTATGTTTATGTCTTAGTCACAAAATTTGTTCAAAATGCGGATTTATTCAGAAACGAAACACAGCTGTGTTTGCTATACTTTTAACAACAGATATGCTATGCTATGACTTTAAAGTTCATTTTGTTTTCTGCAAAACACATAATATTGTGTTTAAAATATAGCAAAAATATCAGCTGTTGTATAAAATCACATTTACACTTTCACATTTGTAAATCAGGACAAAAGCACCACTGGTGTGCCTATTGCTCTCGCTGCTTGTCTGATATCGATTATATGGTATAAATATTTTTTTTGCTCCAATATCTTGATTTTTAGAGCATAACTGTATTTAACTGCATTGTTGCCCTGCATCAATTGTCAGCAGTCAACTGACTGTATAAAATGTAAGACGATGTACAGGTCTGGGGCGGAGCCAGTGTGTTAACTGCGTTAAAATATTTTAATCACATTATTATTTTGTAACTAATTAATCAAGTTAACATACTAAACTGACAACCCATATAAGATGCTGGTTGTATATACAGTATAAATTCTATATAGCAGGTTGTATATAGTCAGTCATATGGTACAAATGAACTCATATATTATTTTTTTTACCTGAAAACCAAAGGGAGATACAGTAATTTCAGCTTAATTGTGAATCTTTTTAAAGGCATATTTTTAATTGCCACATGCTGTTTTTGACATTTTGTCAAATGATTTCTTTAACTGTTTGTGAATCAGCTTAAAAAAACAAAAAACCTCAAGTGTTGCAAACAAGTATATTTTAACCACACCTGACAACTTCTTTGGTCTCTATTTTCACTACACTTGAAAATAGTTGCAGTTATTGGAGCACCTTGTAAGTTGCTGTAAATGTGACTACTGCTGGTTAATTTTAGGAACGTCTTGGAGCTGAAGATCTTTAAAGCTCGACTGATCAGAGACTTCCCACGGCTGGCTTCTGTTCTCTCAGCGGTAACTGTGGTGAAGGAGCTAGCGCACACTTTCTGTTTTAGAGTGTGGGTGACTGGTCAATTGGTGTCCTACACAGACCCCTAGAGAGGAACGTTCTTGAAAAGACGTTTGGGGACAAAACCCGACTGGATTTATTGTGCTGCCAATTCCTTTTTTTTTATCACACTGTGTTGTAGATGATAAGAATATGAATAGAAAGATTCATAGGTGCATTTCTGCTTAAAACACAGATGTTTCATCATCACAATGCTGATTCCATGAGACTTACTGTAAGTCAAAAGACAGACAAAAAAAAAGAGAAATAAGAGAGAGTGAGAACAAAAAAAAACCTCAAAGAGGAAATAATGAACAGAAATAATGCAGAATCAAACAGAAAAGATGCCTGTGGATGAAAGGTATAAAAAAGTTCTGAATGATCAATAAATATGTCTCTGTCGGACTGTAGAGGGATAGAAGAAAAGAATGAAAAGAAATCCAGTTGTGTTTGATTTAAAGTCTCTAAAGGCTTCAGTAAACAGTAGCACTGGAGAACAGATAAGCACTGTCATCTCTCTAATCAATGTCTGAAGACTGTGACATTACAAGCAGCATCAATAAATGCCTTCTCAGGGGACTTCAGATTGGACACACACAAACATTCTGCTCTCTTATACACAGATAGGCCTGTGGATTACAGAAAAGGTGATGTTAGATCAGCGTTTCTCAACTGGTGGATCACAAGGAGACTTTTATTTTTACAACAGGGGCAGTCGTGATTTAATGGATAGGGAGTTCCAGTCCCAGGTCCGGCAGGGATTGTGTGGCCACATGTCATGTCCTTTCCTTTTCCTTTTCTTCCCTTTTCCTTATTTTAAAAGACGTGCATGAAGAGAGTGAGAGTGAGAGTGGGTCGAGGATTGATGACCATGGGAAAACGTGAGTCCCGAGGCCAAAACAAATTGAGAAACACAGCGTTAGATGACTATGTCATGGAATTGTATTACTAAACTTACAAAAACATCATAATGGACAGTATAAATTCTGAATTTTAAATAAAGAATCACATTTAAGCTTTGGTGACATGACCTGATTAACAGCCGATGATGACAGCCGAAATTTCAAGCTGTAGTGTCTTCAGAGCCAAATGTTCAACAAAGTGCCCTAAATGTGACTCCGGCAGGAATTCATGTGACATTTAAGTCTAAAGGCTGAAGTGATGACGTTCGCTCTCAAGATCTTCAGATGATTCTTATGCTTTTAAATGCATAGAATATTGAAAACAGCACAGGTGTCACTCTCTTTTTTCTTACGTTCTCCCTTTCATACGGTGTATCTTCTCTCTCTCATCGTTGGTCTGACATTAACTTTCAAAGCATCCAGTCTATAGTAGAATGAGCTGTATCAAATGTCACTGAGAGGTTTTGATGGACAATTCGCTTCCCTTTAAATCATTGTTGCACTCGTTTTAAAGAGACAGGAAACTGAAACCTGTCCTTTCATGTTGTCATTAATGTCCAGTCTGACATAATGCATCAAAATCTACAACAGATGGCATGTTTCTCATCAGGTCACCAGCGAGACGCTTTTGCGGTTTTAAAAAAGCACCGCAGATGACATAAAATGGTGAAATGTTTCAGAGATTTCTCTGAGGTTTGTTTACTGCAAAAATAGCATCTGCAGTTAGCAGCAAATAATCTTCCGTAATCACTGTTTCATTCCTGCTAGATCATTTACTTGGACTTGTGTAATTGAACCCACCATAATGAACGTCTGCCAAGCTCCACAGCCAGCTCCCAAGATAAATCAGGAGGCATGCCAGTGTTTTAAAAGGATAAATAAACAATGTCATATTGTAATCTATCTACTTTCACCTCACATCACGACACCACGGTGCAAACAGACAGCTTAGCGCTGATATGACTGTGGGATATCAAGTCAGTCATGTAATGGAGTTCAACACACACTAGTAGATGTAGAACATCACATAATCCGCAGCAGTTGCACAAAAACCATCTTGAGGGGACCAAAAGTCCCATTTCTGATGTTAGAAAATTGCTATATTTGGTGCTAACAGTAACATTCACCTTACAAGTAAGACATACTGAAATGATGCATCGAATGTCTTGCTGGGCTTCCCACAGATTAAATGAAATGTTTCAGGGGTGAAGATGCAGGTGAAACAAATATCAATAATTCAGTATATATCAGATATCCCAATAAAGTCTTCGCAATGAATCCTGACCTTCCACAAATGAAACCAGACTACCAGCAGGTTATGGATTTATATAGTGGATACTTCTCAGGCAAGTTTGTTTGTAGATTCATATTAGCACATTAACAAAGAGCAACACATTTGTTACTGTATTCATTAATCCTTGTTACAGCTCCTTGTCACAGAGCTGTAGATCACTGACAAGCTACGCCAATGAATCACCCACGAAATTGAACACGATATTGCGTAGCTTATCACTGATCTACGGCTCTGTGTATTAACTTGCGTTCTGTTTAAAAACAGCTGATGGAGATTTACCACTAATTAAAGAAGCGACTTTTTCTGACGAGATGCGCAAATATATCGATATATATATTGAGCAGCCCTAGTAATTAATGACGAAATTATCATTTTTGGGTGAACTAACCCTTCAACATTAATGTTAATCAATGCTTTACAAGTATTTTCTGCTGCCAATTTGACATGCACATTTTTCATACGCTACATTTTATGATGCAACCTTTTCTGTAATGGTGTAATGTTAGATAGGAACATAAATTAAGAAAAAAGCTAGGCATTCACATATATATATTACTATACAATATAGTGTACACAAACACACATTCTATATATTTATATACATAATATGTATTTTATGTATATATGTGTCTAATTTTCTTTTGTTTTTATACAGCTAAAACAACAATATAATTTGCAAAACAACAGGCAAATATTTAAGATTTTGTAGAACAAAAATCTGGCTAAGTTACCTCATAACCATAATTTTGGTTCCATGTTTTGTCCACAAATATTGGATTTTGGTTGTTTAGGGTTAAGGAAATAAGTTCAAGACACACACAAGTCCCCCACCTATTCTGTATCCCAAATATAAGTATTGCATAAGACTGATTCCAGTTGACGTTATGGGCTTCAAATCTCCCCAAAAACAACCTCACTCTGCTGGACAAACACACCATCTGACATTTAGGCCTGGAGCAAGCAGGAGGCTGAGCTTGAAATTATTCATTTTGAATTTTTTAGTCAGAGCCCAAAAACTTACGAACATAATGTGCTACTTCTGCTCTGTGCGTGAGCAAGACCCTGCATGTTTTTTTTTTGTATTTATTATTATTCCTTTCCTTTTCTTTTTTTCTCTCTTTTGTTTTTAATCTTGCTGGGCAAATTAAACAGAACAAAAAGAATTTCGTTAAATCTTGTTTCATCATTTTATTGTCTTTGATCAATAATATTGTGCTCTCATCTGAGAGACATCTAAATGTTGTTTTCAATTCTTGTCAAAAAGTTCTCTTGGCTGACAAGCCATATCCAGGAGATCTGGGAAAAACATGATCATGTCTGCTTGATTGGCTGATTATTAGTTCAAGAAACAGCTCCCTGCTGAGGTACGTCTCTCTGAGCATCATACCCTTTCTTTGCAAGACATCTTGACGCCTTCTTCTGCATCCAATAGAGCTTCTATAAATGGCAGAAATAACTTGTAAATATATTCAAAATAAACTACACAATATAAAAAGCTTAAAATCATGTACATCCACAAGAAAAGAAGATATCAGTATCAGTAGCCTAATAAAAGCAGTGTTATTTTACATGTCACATTGCCTCATGGGACACTGCTAAGTTTCTTATTTTAAAAAAATAATCTGTGATTTCCTTATTAAATCATGTTTTTAATTTGCAAACACATTCAATCAAACACATAAATAGCATATATACAAAGCAAAGGCTGTGGGCTTCAGGCTGAATAACTAAACATGACAGAAGGTTGGATCTATGTTAGATGTTACATTAATACTGTGAATAATCTCCATTGTTCTTGCCAAGAAGGAATTATATTTTATCATCAGAGCATACAGAAATATATTCTCCTGAAATCCTGGCAGACCTTGGAGCATTTATTTTGTACTGACATACGCTAAGCAATAGCAGCAAATCATTTTTTTCTTTATCTAAAGCTAAATAATTGATATTTCAAATGAGCAGTGTGAGACCCCAGACTGGATTTGTGCAATCCAAGTCTAAACACTGCCTTTTCAGTTCCTAAAAAAAGAAACACTAATCCACAGCTGATATGAAGAGTTCAGTTTTTTATTATTCATTTTAATTTCCTGTAGAACTCTCAGTGTACAGTGTAACTTATTAAACATTTATAAGTTTTGATGCGTTTATTTATTTTCACCCTCCAAAGCCTTAATGGACTTTGTAATAGTGATGGCTGGGCTGATGCCCATTAGTACCGGGGCTTAATGTTTGCTCACAGAAGCATGTGGGCCGCATTTAAAGTCTGGCAGAATGTGAGCATTGGCTTGACTTTGCTTGGCTAACGGCAGGTACCCACATTTGAGGCTAATGAATCTCTCTCCCTGCGTTTTAGCATGTCTGTTCTCCTTAGAGGGCAATGAGGCTTAAAGCTACAGAACATAGCATCTGGGTAATATGCTTTTTAGCGTAAGGCTGTTTGCGCATTCATTTGCGAAATGATTATGAGCAATTTTTTTTTTACATTAGCAGAACATGCTAATGCATCTGTTTTTTACAACGCAGCTATGATATGGACAACTTCAGTAAGAATCCAACAATACTGGGCACATTTTCTGTAATAATGACCCTTGTAGACCGTACAAAACCTAGAATTAAACAGCATTTATTAAATAATTTCTTTGATTGCACAGTAGAACAATGAGCTATTGTCACATAGTCATCTGACTATTATTAATGTTTTGTAATGACACTGAAGAAAATAATCCAATTCTTCAGATCTGTAATCTATGATCAGTATTCCTCATGCTTTGATCCATGCTATAAATATTGAAGCATGTGTACGTTGATGATTCTTATTTGCATTATTGAGAATATTTTAAAAGGTCCATGTGTCATACAGCACTTAGGGGAGTTTAATTTTAGAAAACCTCCCACAGATCTGCGTCAGGCACTTTTATTACCGCCAAAAAAACTCAAATTTGACCATTAACGTGGCGCTAAGCAGCACTTAGGTACGGCTTATTAAAGAGTGGAGACCTGATGAGTATAATTAGCTCATCTGTTTCCCTCGACAGATGCGCTGGGGGCATTAATGCGTCACTAAAATCTCTCTTGGATGCAAGCTCGTCACTCATTATGCCGATATTGTCAAAAACAAAAGGCTGCATTTAAATGTACATTAAAAAGGACTGCGCCAATCATCCTATAACAGGAACATTCTAGGACCAAATGTTAAATTAGCACGATACTTTATTCATTAAAACAAAACATTACATTAAAAATAAATACAAGGATAAAAGGGAATAAGGGACAACACTACAGCTAGGATTCCCTGAGTCTAGATTTACATCAAATTTCGCACAACTCTTTAATAATGAGCATAAAAAAGAAAATGACTGTAAGTTATTAAAAATTCCCTCATTAGGGTATCTTATTTATTTATTTCTCAATGCTTATTGTATATGTGATTTTGTTTCTTATTTCTTAAGAGAAAAAGAGAGAAACTGCTTCAGGCTTCCTGACAGGTGTCTCTGTACTGTGCTGTTGCACTTACCAGTGTTCCTAAAGCGGTACCGTTGACTCGGTGGCCAGCATCTAAAATTAGAAGCAGAACTGATGCTGATTCAGGCCACGCTCAGAGCCCAGGTTTTTTCATTAAAGAGATAGGTCCGCCCTATAGGTCACAGTCTCAGACAGGATCCGTCACAAAAAAAGTCAATGCCTCTGTCTCTTCGCCCACACTCTACTCCAGAGAGGCATTTCAGAGCAAGCAGATAGTAAAAAGATTGTAGTGATTTTCCTTAGCGTTCATGTAGCTGATTTCACCAGCTAGCAACACCAGGGTCACACAATGTTTGATTTTGTTTTTTCTGTAAAAAAAGTGCCTTCCGAATGCATAAATGTATCATTATTATATTCAAAACAAAAATATAATAATTTCCATAAAATATCTGAATTGTAAGGCTGCTTTAAAACAATGTGTTGAGATTAATCAAGCTAAACTGCAACGGAACTGAATCAAAACAACCTGAACAGAACCAAACCAAACTAGTCTGAATTGAACCTAATCAAACTCAGTGAATCAACTCCACTGGAGTTTCACTTCAATGTACTGAGCTCAGCTGAACAAAATCAAACTGGTTGAATCAACTAAGCTGATTTGATTAAACTTGAATTGCACTGTACTAATCAGAATTGAACCAAATTATACTCAACTGAATTACTAAGAAAATTTTAGTTGAAACTGAATCCCACTAACTGAACTGAACAGAAAATCGAAACTCAACTAAACAGAATCAAATTTGAACGGCTCTGAACAACTGAACTCACCTGAATTAAAAACGTATTTATCTACTCAAAAGCTAAAAAGGATTGGAGATAAGATCTTAAGAGCAAAACTGAACAAACATCGGTGGCCTAATGATGAAATATAAGAGCCGCTTGTTTGAATCTGGTTGAGATTATTCATCTTTTCTCCTCTGTCACCTCAGACACCCCTCAGCAAGACACGTAACCTGACTTGGCTCCTGCAGAACTGTTCCTGTAATTAAATCTGTGTCTAACACGTCACGAGGGATAAAAGCGTCTGCTTAATGACTAGTAACTAGGCAGGCATCAGACAATGACACACTAATGGCGAAGCATGTCTGCCTCATCAAACCCGGCATCTTTCTTAAAGACCAAAGACATGCTTACAGGAAAGAAATGCTCTGTATAAGGTTGATGCCTACAGT
>JAUCMS010000031.1:8607223-8618130 GCA_032357445.1 Enteromius radiatus | reverse complement strand
AAACCCGGCATCTTTCTTAAAGACCAAAGACATGCTTACAGGAAAGAAATGCTCTGTATAAGGTTGATGCCTACAGTCAGTACATTGCTTTAAAAACATGCAAAACCTTTGAATATAATTTGAATATTAGCCAAAAGCTTTTTTTTCCCTTTCTTTGTGAAAACAACAATCTGCCTCAGTCAGCGCATCTGAAATAATCCATCTGCACGAAAGAGTAAAACTACACAGCCACAGGCAGTCCGAACGATTCTCTCCAAATCATGCTTCCGTTTAAACTCATCCTGTGGTCACACAGTAAGCTCTCTGTACAAAACAGCTCAACTCAGCAAGATACAAGCGTTCCTAAACACGGCAGATGAAGACAAATGTATGCAGGCACCATAAGGTGTCTGCTCTTCCCATTTCTTATTTTTTTTGCTTTTTGGTCAAGCTTAATGCATTCATTATCAAGAGCCAAGAAACTGAAACAAACTGTTTTTCTAAATACGTTTATTCATGGCACTTCAGAAAACAGTTGGCGATTTACAGTACATCACTGAATGAATGCGGTCAGCCTTTGCATAAAAGGCTAGTGGGAAAGATCACATGCAGGAAGGGAGTAGGGGGAGGACGAAATGAAATTACACCAAATAACATATAAAGGAGGGGAATGCATAAGCAGCTCTGTGATCCCCAATGGCAAAGCACAAGTCGTTGAAACCAGAAGCCGTGCTGCAATTACTCTCAGAGAATAACACTGTCCAAATCAATCACTGGCAAAACCCAGACAGGTGTCAGGGAGAATGAGTCGCAGTCCGATCGGACGCACGCTCCGATGCTCCAGTCACCTGAGAGTTTTGCCATAACAACCCTCCCCCCACCGCACCCCAGTCTTAATTGGGGAATGATTAACGAGCTCGTGGGAGACGTGTCCTTGAGCATGCCAGAGAAAGCAGACGATCGCATCAGTCCTCTAAAAACTGTTCCAAAAGCTCAAGTTAGACAGATACTGGGCCCTCAGGAGTTTTTGCCTATCATGTTCTGCAAGTCAGTCTGAACGGGTAAAAGCTGTGGAAATGGATGAACCAATTACAAAATAAACAACTCAACCACACTTGCAAACACATTAAAACCTAAATAACATCAAAATGAGTGAGGCGGTTTTATCTACCACTCAGTTCAAGTAAAATGCACCTTCTTTTCAGCGATATTCATTACACTTCCCAAGAATTTCATGACTAATAGTCTGAACAAAAGTGTTTGAATTACTCGTTTTACTATTTTTTTTTCTACATATCGTACCACATACAATACATACCATTGCAGATAAAAACTTAAATTATTATTGTATTTATTGTTTTACCCCTCGTATTTGGAGTAAGTGGCAATTAAAATTAAATAAATAAATAAATAACAAACAAGAATATATTACTGGTATTATTATTTTTTTTTGAGGGGGGGGGAATGGTTTCCATAAGCTCACTTCAATCATAGAGTATGCTCTGTGCTTGCGGTTCTCACTCAAAGAAGGTTTTTGGGGTCACATCATTAATTCAATGTTTACTGACTTTACAAATATTTTGAGTGAGTCTTAATGAGAGATCATTTGCATCAGAAACACAGAAGTGAGCTGTATGACTGTGTGCATAAAATAATTTCCTAAATACGTGCTCATTTAGATTCAGAATTGAAGAGCCTTTATACTCTCAGTTTGGCAGATCAGTGCAGAAGCGACAGTGTGAGTATAGAGAATGGAAAGGTCATGGTTATAACCATTATTTGCGCCCTTCATCTACTCAGTCTTAACTGCATGTCTCGACTTCATGCCCCATAACTCCAGTTTATGAACCAGCCGGTTCAGTTCTGGTATAAAGATAAAATGAAGGCGTCCTCACATTCCAGTCCAATCTTATAAAGTGGTTCTAATGGACATCAACATTATGGCTTTAAAATTAGATAGTAAAATGTAAAAAATGGTGCAGTAAAACATAAAATAAGGAAAATCAAGGCTTTATATGCCATCTTTGCATAATTTGTTCAGTTATTTTTGGAGGCTTCAGACAAGCAGATGCATTGGAAATGCGTATTCTTGCTTAAACACAGAAACTGCACACCAGTAATATGGAAGATATTTAAAATGATGGGCAGCTTTTAGCTTCGCAAGATGCAATTTCAAAGAAGTTGTATAATATAGTCCAAGCTACACATTTTGAAAATAAAATAAGCTAATAAAGCAGCTCAAGAAATGCGGTGCTTAATAATTTTGTGAAAACTGCCATTCTTCTTCTTTTTTGGAATTCTTTGATGAATAGAAAGTTCATGGAAGATATACATTATTTAATATAGAGATCTTTTTAAACATTATAAATGCTTTACTGTTATTTTTGATAAATGTAATGCAGTTTAGATTAAAAAGTATGAATTTCTCAATTGATTAAACAAATGTACTTAAATCCAAGCTTTTAAACAATAAACTACATAATACCAAAATAAAAAAATACTAATGTGAAATGATAAACAAGACAATACAAATATACAATCAAATAAATAAATAAAAGATTATACATACTTGACAGAATCACAAATGCAATAATGAATGATATATAACAATATTTTCAGTTCAGCTATATGAGCCATCTGAACGAATAGATTCACTAGAACTGATATACATAAATGAAAGCAAGCAATAGTATTGCAAGATATGTTTGATATAGCCTCAGCTCGCTCAGCTATCAGCTGTGTGCACAACAATGCAACATTAAAAAGTGAGATATATAGTGTACTGGCATGAAAAAAAGAAGCTTGTTAGAAAAACTTCCACTTTTTAAAAGTAGCATCATTATTTCTTTTCAGTTACTCCCCAAAAGTGGTAACTCCAGTAACCCAGAAAGCATCAGTTCAGGGGCCTACAGTGTTAGAACACCTGCCTTAGACACAATGGCAGCAGGTAAATCAGGATGGCGCCGTTTTATCTGAGAATCCAACTGACAACTTTTGGATCGTGACCGTCCTTTGACAGCCATAATCCATAAATAGCGTATTTAATGCACCACAGGCTTGTAACGGCACTGATATGAAACATACAGGAACAAAAATCAGAGATTCACAGTTCACTGCCTCTAACTCACTAAGAGTCATGTCATCAGGTTCATTCGTGCGGAAGATTTGGACCTCAGATTAGCAGAGGGCCATATCTATGATTTGCTGATGAATGAGCCAAGCGTGAATGTGATTATAAGAGCATATGGGTGAGTGGAAGTATCAAGATATTTACTAGAAAAGGGTTCTGGCCTTACATGGCCCTAACACTCATGGCAGCTCTTCAGATCAAATCATCTGTCTTTCAAGATCTCTCTTCACTTTAAATAGCCAAGATGGGAATACCATCTAATGTTACGTATTTTGCTCTCTCTCTTTACTAGGAGCTCCAGATTCTTCTAGTGTGCCTCAGATAGCTTTTTTACAAAGCAAATCTTAAAGAATGAATACAAATATCAACAACCAACATATTTCATATACAGAAATTGCATTTGGTAACCTCTACAGTCTGCACTTAATCATGGCATAATTTAAATAAAATTTAAAGTGCTTAATTTAAGAAAAGTTAGCATTTAAGAGGAGAATAAAATGAACATACCCACATGGGACTGAACCTACAACCTTTATGTTAGCATCAATGTTTTGTAAATGTTAAGCTACCACCTTAAAACGTTGCAGTATGTTCTTCATTGGCCTACTGAACTGTACTAAAGATATTTTGAACCATCTGTGGAGTAAAAACAAGTTGTTTAAATTGAGTTACCCAAGGAGAAATGAAACCCTGCAGGGCTAATATGTAATAGTTTTTCATTGAATATTACAAAACTGCTATAAATCCTGATGAATTAGTTGTAGAATTAAAGGTTTACTCCACCCCAAAATGAACATTTTGTCATTAAGTAGTAATAATTATAACCATTCTTCTTTTCTGAGGTAATCCGAAGCTTATTCCTCTGAGCATGTCTTCTTGAGGTAATTATTTATCACAGCGTGTCTTTTTTTTTGAGGTGAATTCGGTCTTATTCCTCTCAGCACGAAGTGTACAGTATCCGGGATGAATGTGGGTGTTTACATGCCACGTGCTTCATTATCGCATTAAGAGATAATGAAGGAGACGTGAAAGACTGGACATCGTGTTGGTTTCATATGACTTACTTTATCACAGAATATTTGTTTTCGATAAGACTGTCTTAGTGTAATAGTAGAAATGTCAAGCTTTCTACAGATATAACTCTCATGTCTCTTTGTGGAGATTTTGCTGAGTTTCAGTTCATTTTAGTGACACGTTTCTAAATGAAGACCACGCAGACCAATGCAGCAGGCAGCGGAAACTGTTTGTTTCTTAATTTTCTAAATGTGTTGTTATTGTATGTGTATACAAATTAAAGTAGACCCTTCAAAGATTTGATTGATGCATTGCTCTTATCGGTACAATCAAAACTCAATGTGTAATTTAAGTTCTTATCTGCGTCATCAGGAGAAGATACCTCAAAACGCATATATGCGTTTGCCGACCCCTCGGGGGTTAACCCCATGTCATTCCAAACCCATAAAAGCTTTGTTTGTCTTCTGTACAAAAGGTATTCTGATCGCTAAAACGTTATGGTTGAACCACAGACTATTCTAACAATGTCTTTCATACTATTCTGGGCCTTTACTGTGTTTATTGCTTGGCAGTCCCTGGGACAGTCACATCTCATTCTAAATATTTTATATTCTGTTCTGAAAATGAACAAAGCTTTTATGGGTTTGGAATGACATGGGGGTAAGTAATTTATGGCAAAATTTTCATTTTGGGGTGGAGTATCCCTTTAAAGCATGCATAAGCCACAGGATAAGTGCAAATCAGTTGATTTTAAAATAAATTAAATGTTCTTATTCATTTTATGCACTAATTAGCTTCTTCTCTCTCAAGTCTATCCTGCACAAACTGCTTTGGTTGCTATAGAGTGATGAAATAATGCATTTAGTGAGTAATATTATTAATATCCTTTAGTTATGGATCAGTTTGTTGAATCTGCAAGAGACATCTCATTTTTGAACAAACTAGGACATTTTGTCCATCAATGATCTGAACAAACAAGGTAATACCAGAACTAAAGAGGCCATGACATCTTATAAAGCAAATCTTCTATGGATGTTATGTGAAACTCAATTTAATCCATTTGGACGATTGTTGACAAAAGGAAAACCCAGTAGGTCTGTGTGAGAACTTAGTGTTTAAACTTTGCCTGGAGTTTCTTATAATAAGACATGCATACATTTTAATAATAAATCACTTCTGAATGACAGTGTTTTAATGGAACTTTAGACGTAATAATTCAATGACTTCATTTTAATGGGATAGTCATGTAAAAAAAAAAAAAAACTGTCATGATTTACTCAACCCAATCTTTCTTTGGAACACAAAAGGACATATTTTGAAAAATGTTTGTTCATTTTTCATGTTCAAGGATTTCAAAATAGCATTTACTTTCACTGTATGGCCAGTCCCTTGATTAGGTAAAAAACATCACTGTGAAGAATGAAAGAAGAATGAAACCCCATGTTAAAATACATAAACAAGTTCATGTCTTGGTATCTTGGTGACCTTCTGTTCCTACAAATATTCCGTGGTACAATCATAATGCACTTTTAAACAGTCAAAAACATAGACCCATTAGCACATACGACCACTCTCAACACAACCACAATCAAAAGACCCACTATTTGGAAAATAACACACCAGAGCTTTTAAACAGCTCTAACCTTAAGATGTCAAAGACAGGTTCCTAGAACTGTTTATTCAACGATGAGAAAAAAAGGAAAGAAAAAATGGAGAGGGTAAAAATAAGTCATTATAACAGATCATTAAAAGTCATAGGGTCAGAATGAAAAATAGCAAATTTCCAGTGCACACAAACATACTGCTTACATAATGTTTACATCTGCAACATTTTTCCACTTGAAGTATGTATGATCAATTAGTTGCTGTTGTGGTTTGTTGCCGCAGTGGTCACTCAGACAGAGATGAGACTGACAGGAATTTAATGTTAACACTAAACATTTAGCCATGCATTTTCGTTATATACACAGTAAACCAACAAGAGTGCTTGCTCTCTCACAGATGGATTGATGGAGTAGGTGTTTTGGTGTTTATACCAAAGAGTGCTGTTCAACCTGAGTCAGCTAAAAAGAGAATGACCCATCCAGCCCTGTAAAAATGATTTCACTGACTTTGCTAAATCCTTCATGAATTTCCTCTCTCCCTCTCCCATCTTTTCTGTTCCTTGCAGAAGAAGTGCATCCACCTGTTTCTACTGGGTACAGCCAAATACTTTCAAACTAGTTCCTTTCACACACACATATTTATATATAGTACAGTATGTGTTTAAAGCAGTTGTCTTTGTAAGTATTGTTGGCTGCTCCCCCAGAGTAAATAGTTTTAGTTTTCACTACTAATTTGGGGACATTTGGTTCAAACGGTGTAGGCTAAACTTGACGGACACACACACATACACATACATACAATACACACACACACACACACACACACATATATATACACACACTTTGCCTGAGGGATTCTATGTGCTGGTCCTAATCACTGAGCTTTCTGCGATAAGAGTATTGCAGGAAGAGTATTAACTGAATATATCAGCAAAGAAAAAAATAATCCAGCCATTTGTGTTGGACAAAACTTGTCCAAAAGTTTTCAGCTAGCAGACTGAATGTCAAAAACATCATCTGTTCTAATTTCATCCAGTTCCCTGTTGTAGGTAGTTTGCTTCCCTTTTGCAAAAAAGTTCCAATATCTTTTATTCAGCAGTTTACAAATGCAGAGATACAAAATTGCTGTTCTTTTTGTGTCACTAAATATGAGAAATGCTCCCTGTTCAGAAGAACTGAACCACTGCTGAAAATCAAATATCTGTTCAAAAGACAATAAGAAAGACACTTAGATCAAACTTTTTAAGATGACATAATTATCACGCATCATACTGTGACGAAGCACTAGGCAAGGTAGGATCCATGAGCAGTACTTTATTCAGGGTCAGAGTAGAGCTGCGGTCGAGAGCCAGCAGACAGAGCAATACAGAATGATCAGAATTGTAGTCCGGGACAACAGGCAGGGTCAAAATCAGAAACGATAAACAGTCCGAGATCAAAGACGTATAGGGCAAACACAAGAGAAAAACGCTCAGAGTTGACTACCGCTGCAATCAAGAGTCCAAAGTCGGGGGTTATAAAGGCGTGCCAGGGGAAGTGGGCGTGGCCTCGCCACTGTGCACGGGAAAGGTCCCAGGTAATGCCCGAGGGAGGGAGTCCAAATAGGTTAGTATTCTGGTGAGGAGGCGAGCCTCAGTCAATTTTATACATTTAATAAAATAATAATACTGACCCAAAACTACTGGAGAGTAGCATGTGATAGTAAGAATAAGAGAGAATGTGTTTGCTCCTACAGAGCTGATTCCTTTCACTTCATTTCCTTTCTGTTTGCCACAATTTTCATACTAAAGTTTTAACTTTAATATAACACTCATCTAATCATTGCACCAACAGCACGCCAACAAAGCGCAGAATAAATCTAATTAACAAAGCTGCCAGTCAGCGAGACAGTGGTACATGCAAATACTAGAAAAGCTCATGAATAGTCATGGTGAGAGGAAAACAGGTGTTTGTAAGGCAGAGATTAAAAGATATGGGCTTTGAACCTGTCCGGAACATAATAAGAACCTCCAAACGCCAAACAAACGAATCAGCATCCGGCTCTGAGTGACTGACACTTCATCTTTGTAATAACCTTGGGCCGAGACAACAGCACAATGGAAAAGTGCCAGCTTTTATTGGATTTTCTGAACTGCAAAGCCCTGCAGTGAGCACCGGCCCAATTGTGCAGGAACTACTTGTTTTCTTTTTCCCCCTCCGCTGTTACGACATTTTTCACTCCTCTGGCTAAAAGTCAAATTCTCTCTATTCTTCCTCCTTCCCTCTGTATAATACACTCTTAAACTTCCTGGAAATGCAAGGTAGTTGACTATGAGGCGTCCATTGTCCTGAAACATTTGTTGAACCTTCCAGGTTCTGGATACTAGGTTTGCATTTTGAAATGAATAACAAAAAGTCAGAAAGTCAAGTGTAGTGGTTTAAATAAATGGCAGAGGAACGCTCTGGTTGCATTAACAAGGAATAGAAAGCTCATTTTGAATGCTATTACAGAGAAAAACACCAGTCAAATTGTCACAGAATGCTGTTGTAAATCACAGTCGTGTCACTCTTGAACTTTTCGGGGTAAAATGTATTACTGCCTAGAGCAACCATCAAACATTTACCACAAGCAGTACTAGCACAATGATTTATTATAGAGAGCACGACAAGCACTTCAACCAATCTCTGGTCATTTCATTTGTCAACGTTCAACAGATCCGTTCAGCATGCACTAAAAGCTTTACGTTTCTTTGTTCTGCAGAGGATTCCCATTTGATGTGTCAGCTGTGATCGGGTCTCAAAGTATCAGTGATCATATGACATATCCGTAGAGACGGCATTCCTTAGTAGATGTCCTAACGACACCATCTGGACCTGACAGAAGCAGTGTGGTTTTTTTTTTTTTTTGCAAATGTGTTTATTTATTTATCATTCTGTTTTTTGGCAGGTAATGAATGAATAAGATATTATAAAACATAATAAATGCACTCATGTATATCGATTTATTTGGTAACCATGCAACTGTCACTGACATGAATGGGATGTTAACAGATAGCTTTTTTCCTTGGTTATAACCAATCAATACTGACCTAACTCAACATGCTTGACATTCACTTCAGTGTCTCTGAGATCACCAGGTATCACAAAACCTTAAAACTCAATAATTTACAGAACCGAGGTTTAATAAGTTCAGAAACAGAGTGCAGAGGGAACGTTTTCTCTATTTTTTGGGGGGGATCTGTAAAAGTCGGACTGCAGTGTGAGAATTTTTCATTCCAGTCAGTTTTTGCAACAACATGGTCATTTCCCGCCAAACTTAAAGGTCAGGTCAGGCAATGAACCAATGGTTCAGCTGAAAGGCCATCGATATAAACTAATCATAAATGCTCACTTTTCAGTAAATATTACAGCCGTCGGATCTCTGCCCTGAAGAAAGTGGTGTTTATTTCAACAACCGTGACTATTTTCAGAAGACTCACAGGAAAGAACTCATACATAAAAGTTAAAATTTAAAACGGAACTTTGGTTATTTTATTCTGTCTTTCACATATTGCCTTTCTTCCTCAAGAACAACTTTAAGTTGCTGTCTGTGCAGACATAAAAGTTATTTCTCTTGAGACAAAACCACACGTGTCCATGCAAGAGCATTTTGAATTCAAATTCAAAGGCAAGAAACAAACCTTCTGAGGAAGCCAATGTTAGCAATGCCCTGTTGACTGGATGGTTGATAGATAAACAGACAGAAAGTCAGACAGATAGAATTATTTTCAACCATATGTTTATCATGGATGGATAAATGAGGACAAACCACACATACTGTAAAGGGAGTCTAAAACTACAAATTATCTTGACTTTTGTCCACATTGCTGTATTGTGGCCAATCGTAACTGCAACCCTGTTGGATTCTTTGTATTTGACCCCAGGACTTCCGTGATGGATGTCAACTGCCTCAGACCTCTTTCTTCACTCCACGGGCCCACATTACTCCTTCCTTTCAGATACAGAGTGGCAGTGAGAGCTTATGTCACAATGAATGCTGGGAAATATGTTTTCCTGGACCCAAACGGATTATGTGTCTGCAAACTCATAGGTCCTTATTCATCTCAAGGTTAGAGCCCCGACTTCTAGCACTCAGTCTTCAGCAAAAGAGGGATGGGGGAATAAGAGAGAGAGAGAGAAGGAACCAAAGGGCGAGTGAAGAAAAGTGTTGTTTTTAAGAGCGTCTCTGTAAATGAAAATGCACATCATGTTCCGTCACATCCATCAGAGTGTGCGGTCCAGGCAGATGGAGCTAGATGAACACAAATGGGGGGATGCTGGAACATAAAGCAGATAGCACTTCAAACATCATTCATGGTAGAATCAGGCTCAGAAAAGAATGGTACTGAATAAAATCTACTTCATATTTGACCCATTTGTACAAGCCATTATGTAAAATATCATACTGGCTTTAGAGTGCTAAGAGTGTGAACAGATGTATGGATGTCTTAGGCTGTTGAGATGAATCAATATT
The DNA here is from genome assembly GCA_032357445.1 of Enteromius radiatus. Taxonomy (NCBI): domain Eukaryota; kingdom Metazoa; phylum Chordata; class Actinopteri; order Cypriniformes; family Cyprinidae; genus Enteromius; species Enteromius radiatus. Next base: position 8,607,911 of record JAUCMS010000031.1, on the reverse strand, counting down.
TCAAACCATTGGGAAGAAAAGAAAAATCCAAACCTGGACAAACTGCAAGCAAGCAGAGTGCATCTCAAAAACAAGTCACATTTCACCACAAAATCACAAGAAGAAAAATGAGACATATTTTTCCATAAGGAGAATAATTTCTACCAGTGTCTCAAATGAACATTCATCAAGTACCAAATGCAAGTCAAATTTGACTTCGGGAGACATTGCATTTTAAAATAATTCAGTAGATGGCAGAATGAGAGTTTGAATTGTTCTGACAGAGGTAATATGAGTATAATCTATTAAGAAAAACTTTGTGCTATTTTTAAAAAAAGGTAAAATTGTTACAGTTTCTGTGTAAAACGGCAGGACATGCAGTGACACATTCTTCACATTACGCCACTGAAATGGAAATATAATGCACACTAATTTTTGTGTGTTATTTCCTACCAATATTTAAGATACAAAAATACAATTTCAGGGCAATAATGTTATCTGATACTGGCATAAAGCTGATAATTTTGTCACCCTCAAGCCATGCAAGATGTAGATGAGTTTATTTCATCATCTGAAAAAATTAGGAAAAATGTAACATTATGTGACTAGTTCACCAACGGATTGTTACAAAGAGAGTACGCGAGGCGTGCGAGCTCAAATGCAAACAGAGTATTTATTATTAAAAGGCTCTTAATCAAAACAGCAGTGG
>JAUCMS010000031.1:8587555-8602348 GCA_032357445.1 Enteromius radiatus | reverse complement strand
ATTTTTATATTTTTAAAAATCAACAGTGCTGTAATTACATAAATATAATACTCAAACGTGCGTAGTATGTACAAATTGTAAATCAAACCATGTATCGAATACTAATTACCAAAACATCGCAGTTTTGTCTCTCTAGTACTATATATTTGAATTGCCCACCAAGAACTTCCGGGAACTATTTTGACTCTACGTGAATCACATGACGATCAAGCGTTTTGGACTTCCGTTGTCGCAGCAACTCTCTCTCTCTATGGCTCTGAGCAACGCTGAGAAACAGCCAATCAGAGCAGACCTCCTCATTACTATTCATGAACCTTCCAAATAAAGCAAAAACAGACTTTTTCATTCTAGGGTCAAATTCTAGGGTTGTAAATGGACCTATAAAACCGTTTCTGGGCATTTTTTCCCCTTACCTAAGCTACATACCTTCAATGTACATATCAGACAACAATTTTAAATATTCTCTCAATGCATTATATGGCACCTTTAAAAAAAAGCTTTAGCTGCTCAAATTAGTCTCAAGCAATTACAAGTAGAAAAAGCAAAGGTCCTAGTGATGACATCTAGTTAAGCTGAATTAAACGGCAATGTGAAACAGAAGTGAAATCATTACAATGGTTTTCACAGCAGATCAGCGGTTAAGGCTGACTTAAACAGATCCAGCAAACTCCTAAATGTCTCATTACAGTGGATAAATACGTGATGTCCTCCAGCAGGCTTATTGTACTTGAGAAATCACAATATATATAACATGGTACATTTTTACCATCCGCATGATCCCCTTCATGACCTGCAGTCTGCCATTCTAATTAACACTATCTTGTAGTAAATTGCCTAGTTTACTATTCTCAGTATGTCGCTAATGAAGTTGGCTTGTATATGAAATCCTATAAGAACACAATGTTGATCAAATATGGCACTAATGCATGCTGTCCATGCAATTCACATGATCTGCTTTAATGTAGAAGAATTTATAAGGTGTACAGAAGATACATGTACCAATGATTTGAATGGTAAAAGGCTCTAAATTGTAAATGGTCCTGCTTAGACATTGCACTTATTGAATGGATTTTTAATCTCTCTGTAGTGAAAATGTATTTATTTATTTGAACATTTTACTGTAAAACTGCAGACTCTGTTTGTGCTGGTACTGCAAGCTAATATGATTTATTTTATTTCCTAAGAGCCACATTTCAAATATTATAAATTCCACAGCACTCAAAACAGAACATTCTTTCATTTTCAGTTCTTATTCCATTTTATTCTCTGCTGGGGCGCTTTGTGTAAGGGGCCCCCAAAGATTAGCATAAACTATCTGTGCTGCGGCATCAGCTCACACACACACTTACACAAGCATCTCTGATACCCAAGCTGATATCATGCTGCTCTGAGCAAATCATTTGCTCCACCAAATTACATTCTTACTTTGCTAAGAATATTACTTTTTGTATCACCAGTCATTTGAATCAATTGATGCTATTATAATATCTGACTGAGTATGATTAAACCTAAGCCTATGTTCTTGAACTTCTCACCGGACAAATGAGGTGACAGCAGTTGTGGCAGGTTTATTTCCAGGTCAGCTGATCGGTGGGACTGATGAGCAACAGAAGGAAGGTTACTGAGGTCTCTGTCCTGTTTTGTCACGGCGGTACCCTCGAGCAAGTCATTTCACCTCGCATCATATCAAAAAAAGGTCGCGGTTTGTCTACAGCAAACTCCTTCTGATAAAATTTCAATTTTAATTTTAGGTATGTTCAAGGAGCTGAAAGCTGATAAAGCTTAAAATTTATAAACATTTCAAAGCTACTGACCGAGCACCCGACTTAGCTTTTGATAGACTCAAACTCTTTAAAAATTCTGTGACATGTTCAGTATGAATTTGAATACATAACCTGCAGGATTGGCATGTTTAAAAGGGTAGAATTTATGTCTATGATAAGGTTATAGTTACTAACTAGCAAACAAGACTAAAAACTATCTTTGTTCACTGTCATCATCATATTTAAAACCCTTTTCCACACCACTGAAAACACATGACTGTGGCTACACATTAAACACACACAAAGCTTTATTAAACAACCTAGTTTCATTTAAAAAACTGCATGTGGGTACATTTTTGTGAAATGAAACTGCATTGTTTGTTCCACGGTATATTCAAAGTTCATGATTGTGGCAAAATTTTATTAAGCTGCTTAACTCATTTATTATGGCAGTTCATGAATGAAACGTCCAGAGAGAGGCAATAAAAGGTTAATGTGGTCAATCACGTTTGAAATCAAAGTACCCCATACACCAAACCCTAAATCCATCTCAAATGCATTGCTGTACCAGGTGAGCTACTGAGCAAGTTTACTATATGAAATAGTCATGTATATGAAGGTAAATTATATGATGTAAACTAGGGATGGGGCCGATCCGATCCAGTATCGGTATCGGCTTCCGATACCAGCTTAATTAATGGATCGGAAATTTCCAATCCAACCTGGAGAAATTTTCGATCCAGAGTTATGTCTATAATGCTGTCTGCTGAAATGACTTCACAAGTGATCCCGCGCTAGGTGACGTGTCTGTTCTCCAATGAGACACTGAGAGATGACACGCTTCCTTTCAGGAAATCCTCTGCAGTTTGCAGGTAGCAGTTTAGCACTGAGCGCCATACAACATGTGTGGAAATATTTTACGGTCGAAACGCCACAAAGTAAGACAGCAACGTGCAATGCTTGCAAAGCCGTTGTTCTGAGAGGTGGGGTGGAACCGCAACGTTCAACAATACAAATGTATAATGGAATAGAGTGCGGATCGGGCCGCATTTTTCTGTCCGAGCCCGGCCCGCGTCTGACAGAGCAGTAACCGAACTCAACAGGCATTAAGATATGTCCGAGCCCGATCCCAGCCCACAGTTAAAATATGAATACTAATGACACATGCACTTTTTTTGTGTGGAAAGCCCGCTTTTACTAAGCAACTGCAGGAAGGCGTTCGGAAATGTCAACTTATGAGCGCATCAGCGCACACGAGGCAAAAAGCGCCGTTATAACACAGACGCACAAGCAGTTTTAATTTTTAAATGGTCAATGCCTTATCGCACTGATGTGACCGAGCCCAACCTGAACCCGAGCATCCTTTTCTTTATTTAATCTGTCCGAATCCGGCCCGGCGGGTACCGTCCTCGGGTATCGTTCGGGTATCCATCCTCTAGTATGGAAGTTTACCCTTTTATTTCATGTTTGACACTTTAAAACGGTGTTGCTGCCTAGTGGTGATTTATATCCGTGCTGTTTAATTCATATGACAGGGTTTGTTTCTTTGATGGTGTATATTGCGGTGTGTATCTAATCCTGTTTTGAAATTTAAATAAATGTCCATTTAAACCCTTAAAGTTGCATATTTGTTTTCAGGATGGGATTTCTGCCGTTTTCTAACCTCATACTTACCTCAAGTTGCTTTTTGGGACATACATAGACTTGCTTGTAGAGAAGTTTATTACAGCCTCATAAAATCAACAATAATGATAATAATCATAGTGATATTAAAGCAAATAGAGCTCTGGTATCGGAATGGTATCGGTATCGGCAGATATCCAAATTCAGGTATCGGTATCGGATCGGAAGTGAAAAAATGTGGATCAGTGCATCCCTAATGTAAACATCAAAATGTATTATTTTATTTCATTTAAAAATATATTTAAAGGGAAAGTACACCAAAACATGTCATTCTAAACCTGTAAGACCTATTTATTTCTTCAAAAATATGTTACGAAAAGGTTTTACAGGTTTGGATTAATGGCATATTTTTTTTTTTTTTTTTTACATTTCTGGATTAACTAACTCTTTAACAAATTATGCACTATGGTAAAGTATTTTGAGGTTATATTGTAGTATTGTGCAAGGGACCATATGAAAATAAGTGAAAACTGTTGGTGTTTTACTGCCTCTAGTGTTCAGATAGAAAAAAAATGTATGTATGGCATTTTGCCTTTTTTCTCTCTGTTGGCTGTCAAGATAGTAAGTTCACATCTTGTTGTAGACTGTGCATGAGAACTAGCAATTAACTTTGAGTGTGATTCATGGTTTCCTGTGATTATTGTCTAAGAACAATAATACTGCCTTAAAACATTTGTTAAACCACAGGTTTTTTTATATGGCAATTCAAAGACCCTTATATAAAACTTCCCAATACATTTAAGCAAAAAATATAGAATTTTTAAAGTGTCTCCTGTACCACCAACACAAGGTACTGTGGTTCAAGTAATATCAAAACTGAAAGATTCATGATGTTCTGCTTCTGAGCATCAGCGTGGAGCAAGGTGAAGTCTGCACTTGTCGAGTTAAATTTTGTGAATCTTTTTAATAAGTCACTATCAGCTGCTAGAAGTGAACATGTGACCCGACTACGTGTCTGCTCTTGCAAAAATAAATGACAGCTCCGTGTCATCATGTGAAATTCAGATTGACAGCAAGTGATTTACTATCACCACTCCAGCAGAATTATTAAACAGGAAACTAATTCTCTATTCTCTCTCCACAAATGTATAAGTACATAAATAATGAAGCATTTTAATTTTAGAACTTAAATGTGTCTGTGTGTGCGCTTCTGTTAGTGTGCATAATAGCATGATGAAGAATGTTGTGGGCGAGACTGTTAGCATGACAAATATTGCACATGTGAGTCTGTAATGACCGTTTAGGGAAATAGGTTTAGCTGCGTATGTATGTGCGGGTTTATGTGGTTTATGAAGACACAAATTTGTATAATGACATGGGTGTGACATAGGTATTACAATATGACATTTTCAGTGTCCCCGTAATTCAAAAGGCTTAAAAAACATACTAAATAGTGTTTTTTCTTTTTTTTTTCAAATCTAAAAATGCACATACAGTAGGGTATGGTAAGGGGTAGGTTTATGTGTAGGGTCAGTGTAGGGCAATAGCACATACAGTCTGTACAGTATAAACACCATTATGGGAGAGTCCCCATAAATCACAAAAACCAACGTTGGTGTGTGTGTGTGTGTGTGTGTGTGAAGCTTGCAGTGGTTTCCTGCTGCGGGCGGCTCAGGATTAAAGGTGGATTAATGTAGTTTAGTAGCTCTAATCTGCCTCAAACCCTCCTGTGTTTGTCCACAAAAACTACAAGACACCAAATTCATGACCACATGATCTGTAAGTCTGGTTTAAAAAAAAAAAAGCAAGAGTCAGAGTTTGATACTGAATTTGGAGCTGCAACAAAGACAGTTTTCCCCACTTTGCACAAGCCTGATAACGTTTGAATGTTGGTACAATACTATTTAATGAATACGAAATCAGCACAGCACAGCCAAACCACAAAGAACCTTTTTAATTCTATAGCTCAAGGCAGCTCACAGCCTCTAGAGGAACTTCATCAGGGATTTTGAGGGGATTTTCATATTGTGTACAGTGAACTAATGAACCAGAAGGCCATTGGAAAGAAAGTCAGTTCTGCTTCTACATTTACATTTAGTCATTTAGCAGATGCTTTTATCCCCAACGACTTACAAATGAGGAAGTTCATAAGCAATTTATCATAAAAGAGCCACCATACTTGCAATGCTGCAAGTATAAAGAGTAAGTCAGAACAGTACAAACGAGCGTAAAATGCAAAAGAGTAATAAAAAAAAAAAAAAAGAAAACAAGAACAGAATTCGTTCTTCAAGAAGGTATCATTGCTTATAGTTAGGAAACTGAATGAAGCATCAGACCCAGTTTGGCTTCTGCATCTTTATTCAAGTCATAGTTTGCTTTTGATAAAATAAAGAATTCAAATGTAACCCAAGCTAGGCTTTTGTCTTCCTCTTGGTCTTCTCACTGGATAATCCTGGTGGGGTAGAGGGGTTTCAGATAGTGTTACTAAGGGGCTTTTTCTTCAGATTCAGCTTGCATAATTAAACAGAGCCAGTCTGAGGAGAACCCTCTGCATATTCTATAGTGTAAGGCACCACAAAGTGCAGAAAGGAAACGCCACTGGGATTTCTTATTGTCTCAAAGAGAGAAGGGAGAAATTAGCGGTTACGTGCAACTTTTCTTTCCCTCTGTCAATTTTCCCTTCATCTCCGCTTCTTGTCTTTCCTTCACCGAGCTTTAATTTCATCACCGCGGAGATCCAGCACACACAAAGGCTCAATTCACAGTGCACACCTCATAAAAATGCCCAGCAGGAAGTTGATTGCTGACAGCCAATCCTCAAACAACAGACAATTAATCTTTCTCCTCCCTTTATTCTTGCTCGTTTTCAAATTGCCACTTCTTTGTTTATTTATTGCTTCTAACGTTTCAATGCCATCATTCCTCAACTCCTATTGTTATCTTCTGTTCCCCTCTCATCCTGCTCTTTCTGGAAAGTGTGTGATGCTGTGTCGTTATTCATGTCTCCAATTAAAGTGGATGGATATGGGTTAAGGCTGCCAAACCAACTGAAGCTGAGAAGCTGAGTCAAAACATCATAAATACAATGACCCCAAAATAAATAGCAATCAATCAATCAATTAATTATTATTATTATTAATCCAAATTGTAACAATTAACAGTAAGATTTATTTTTTGTACAATAATAATAATAATAATCATCATCATCAATTATTAATAACAACAATAATAATAATAATTGTAACAATTAATCATATTAATATAACATTAGTTATTGTATAATAATTGTAATACATACTAACCCTTTTTTATGCATTATACTGTACACCAGTAGATTCTACCAAAAGGAATATGCACAAAAATAATTTAAGTGGATGCATAACCTTTGACATCAATAACAAAATAAACCAGCGTTCCGTCACTGGGTAATGACCCACTTACGTTAAGCCACAATCAAGCCAGAAATATATGATTGCCACTGCATTACAGAAATATCAAGTGGCTTTCATTTTCAAAAGCCTACTGTTGAACTGTAGACAAAACATATATGGACCTGCTGAGTTCTTGGAACTAAGACAATATAGTTCTACAAACATTTTTACATCATTGATTTTCAGATGCATCTCAACATGATGTCATTACATCTAATGCACTGACATGATAATAAAATGAAAAAAAAAAAAACAGGCTTTTCATTTTCAAATACAACTTCATTTTCAAACAGCCTCACTGCTGCTTCAGCCAGAAACTCACATCGCTCAACATAACAGTAATTCTGCAACGCAGAGTGACAGTGTTCACACTCTCCAGGGAAGTCAACCCACAAACACTCAGCTTATTGGCTTACTTATAGCTGCCTCTGCATATTAAACTTCTCCTTAAAAGAACAGGTCATGGCACATTTTACCCTGACTGCTTAATCTCCACAGTGCCACATTCATTTTTGAGTGATGAATTCAGCACGTCTAATGCTGCTGAAATGTACCACGTGGAGACGAACTGCTGTGGCGTGGTTGTGAAGGTGGGAGGAGAGAGAAATAATTAGCCTGCCAGCAGTCGAGAGCTAAACCAAGTCAGGGTGTAGCAATCCAAGCCTTGAAGTTCATAAGCCTCTATCTGAGTCAAACAGTGAGGGTGAAAATGTCACAGTGTGTGAATATGTGTGAATTAGAGCAGAACAAGATAGAAAGGAAAACTAGCCGAGAGAGGACATCAATAAAGTAGAAATCTACTCAGACTGTACTCATGCAAAAAAAAAAAAAACACCTGTTGATTTGCTGCTCTCTTTTTCTCTCTATATGATTTACCTGTGACCTAAAAGCAGCTCTCTCTCTCGACTTCAATAAAGTGTACTCAAATGAACACAAACCAGGGCCATTCATCACTTCTTATTCGCACACTCTTTTTTCCATTTAATTTGAATGACATGCCTGCCAGAGTCGGAGAAAAACCCTTGCAGGAAGCCTCAAGCTAAACCAGCTCAACCAAAAACACTTTCCCCGATAGAGAGATCAGGGTTTGTTTACAGCCTGAGTAGAATGAGAGCCTGCTCTCCACAGAGAGAAATGTTTATGAATAAGTTAAGAACTTAAACTGTATGGAGCTTATTTAAAACGTGTACATGGATGCAAAGCTACAGGTTAAGGAGACATGAGCTTGTGTCTTGAGGCAGGCAAACCAACAGATGATCACACCCTTTGGACGCACCAGCTTCAGGTGGATTAGCAACACACACTAATGCTTTCAAATGATTTGTTGTCTGTTGATATTAATTCTAAATCTTTACTTTCTTTTCTTGTTTTTGGTTTCTTGTTGTTAGCTGACAGACAAACCAGTCTAAAAGCTGTTTAATCTTAGCAACCAAGCAATACTAAGCTACTTCCCACAACACACCAATATGTTTTCTGTTGTACCTTTTTGTTGCAGTTGACTTTGGGGTAAAGACTGACTGAATACACACACACACACACACGCATATACATGATCGTATTTTGTGGTTTATGGTTAAGAGGTGTAACGGTTTTTATACTATACAACCTGTATGTGCTATTGCCCTACACCAACCCTACACCTAACCCTACCCCTTACAGGAAACGTTCTACATTTTTAAATAAAAAAACGAAACAATCAAACAATTAATTATTTTTTAATTATTATTATTATTATTATTATTATTATATGTATATTCATACAGGATGTACAGAAATTTCAACCTCCAAATTATTATTATTAGTAGTATTTTTATTTTGGATGATTAAAGTGAAATTTGTTGCATAGAACGGCATAAAAATAATATATTGATATTTAACATATTTCCTGTCCAATCTTATTGATTTACATCCAGTAAAAGTGTGCTGTTTGTTTTTAAGTTTTTAAAGTGTGATTAAAATTATTGAGCTAAATTAAAAAGTCCTACAGTACAAAATCATTTTACATCAAAATAAGAAAAAAATATTATAAAGCATTTTGGGTTTCGATTTTAGCCAAATGCATCCAGAATGTTTGGTTTCGGTGAATCTCTTATTATTTAATGTGATATTATATTTGTAATAGTAGTAGTATTATATTGCAGCACTATTACATTAGCTAACATCTGTCAATTATTATGTCAAGTAACTACAGTACAACTGAAAAAACGGCTAAAGAAGTCTGAAGGAAGTTTTGATTTATTCTTCATTACTGTGTCAGTCTTCATGGTGAAGAATTTAAGTTTCTGGACAGACCTAGCGGAGCGACCTCAGTACAGACCCTGAATGTACTAAAGGTCAGTCTTTGAATTGTGCCAAACTTAAGTCTCTCACATGTCTTTGTTACAAGACTCTGGGCCTACTTCAATCTCCAAACCTATGTCTTCTCATTCTGTGAGCTAATGCTGCTCTCTCCAACCTCCAATCCTCCTCAAAGAGTGTGTAAAGGCATTCACAGTCAGTGGGTGTGGAGCCAAGACTTGAAAAGGTTCATTTAAAGGGCTAGTTCACCCAAAACCAAAACTGCATGTTATTGTTATAACCACACAGGTTTGGAATTTCATAAATAGATGATGAAAAAATTATAAGATCTCAAATCAATCTTTCAATCAATAAAATTGCTTACATTTACATCAGACCTAAAAATGTTAAACCAATGCATCTCTAGCATGGCTCTTCAGGCTGTGTTTCTTTGCATGTCTGTATTGCTTGCTTTTCCACTGAAGCTAAAACACTTCAGAACGACCTTCTGCAGGGGTCAGTAGAGTGGTCCACAGAGGCTGTATGGAATCGCAAAAAGTACCCATAAAAAGTGTTTATTTTGACCCCTTCTTGTCTAATATGGAGAGGTTCTGTGGCGTTGCTAGGTAACGTGATAGGTGACCATTTTAACAATGTGCAAACCCTGTAGAGGTGTTGAGACACAGCTTGCATGCTTCTCAAAAAGCTACACTGTTAAAAAAATGAGACAACACTCTCAGTGACTGGACCAAACAACACAAATTTATTGTGTTTTTCCAGCCAGAAAAAAAAAAAAACTATTCATTTAAAAGCCACTGATGCCAATGATACTTACAGTATATGTCAGAGATAACCTCATATTCAGGAGGAAGGGAAAACAGATCATGCATAGAGAACTTATTTGGAGAAAATGCAATACAGTGGTTGTAGGAATGCAAATGCCATTTTAAAATTATTATTATTATTATTATTATTTTATTAAGGCATCACCTTGACATTTTGCTCTTGAATGCGCGTGGATATTGAAAGTTTAATCATACTTTTATTGATATTTATCATTAATTTTAATTAAAAAAAATAATTATCTTCTGCTCACCAAGCCTGCATTTATTTGATCTAAAAATCAAGCAAAAAGCAGTAATTATTGTGAAATATTTACTATTTAAAATCATTCTAATATGCTGATTAGCTGTTCAAGAAACAGTTGTTGTTGTTATTATTGTTATTGCTATTATCATCATCAATGTTTAAAAAATTTAAAAAAAGGATATTTTTCAGGATTCTTTGATGAATATAAAGATCCAAAGATTTGTCTGAAATAAAAACTAATACTATTATAGTACTAGTATTATTATGCACTATTCAAAGCCTTAATTTTGCAAAGAAGGTTTAAATTGAAATTTACAATATTACAATATTTCTAGTTCAGATCAATTCTGATAAATGAACTGAACATTTTCTACTTGGCTGTAATAATAGATCAAAAAAAGGCTAATAATAGATCAGCAATCAGAATATTAGACTGATTTCTGAACGATCATGTGATGATGCTAAAAGCTCCAGTTTGAAATCACAGGAATAAATATACAGAGAAAGTTTTGGACTATTTTTTTTACAATTTCACCTATTTTGCTGTACTTTGGATCAAATACATACAGGCTTGGTGAGCAGAAGAGACTTCTTTTGACAGGTAATGTACTATATAATTTAAAATACAAAAAAAAAAAAAAACATAAAAGCAATACATTTTTGTAGCAAACGGGAGGGAAAGATTTAACATCTACGCATAATAATACTTGAGATTTTATCTGACCACTCGATAGATTTGAATTTGCTGATTTTAGCTGTTGAAGGATTTAGAGGTCAGTACATTGCAGGGATTTGATCAAATTTGAAGCATTGACATCAGTGTGTGGACGCTGATGAGAGAGAACAGCAGCAGAATGAGTAAATGTTTTGGAAACATTCCCGTTGTCTTGCTACTACTGTGCTAATGTGCTAACAGGTCTGTCCCACGACCCCATCACTCACAGTCAGGGGCTAAGGTGACACTGACACTGCAATAAAACAACAGCACACAAACACACACGAAAGGCAAGAACATTATTTTTGTAACTTTAACATTACCATATATCTGATAAGTTCCAGCTCATTATGCTCATTATGCGCATGTAATTTGGATTAGACACAAGTAGATAATAATATTTGGCAGATATGCCTTAGTTTTTCACGCTATGCAAACATGACTCGTGTTGTAGTACTCAAATTTGATCATTTTTAAAGATGTATATATGCTGATTATGATTTGAAAAGAGTCTTTAAAATGAGCTTCATAAAAAATTAAAACATATTTGAAATCATTTCCATCTTTTTCAGTCCCTCGATACTCTCTGATTAACTATGTACTTTTCATTAAGTCTTGCATATTCCTATCGTGCTGAATGTTCTCAAAACATAAACAGTAAAGTGTAAAATGGCATTGCTTTTTCAACATGAAGGTTGTCTGTTGTTTTCAATTGTTTATTTTAATTTAATGATTTGCATGCGTTTGTAAGAAATATCTGTTTAAATTTTATATAAATGTATACTCTAATTGGAGCATCTAATCTAATAATAAATAAATGTGTTTTAATATATATAAAATAAATAAGCACAATTAATCACAATTAATTGTTTAACAACATGAATATATATATATACAGAAACACACACTGTGGCAATCTCTTGTAGACTTCACAATCCTCCAAACTTGTTCTGACTGGCATGCGTTTTATAAGTATGGAGACTTACGAGTGTCCTCTTGTGTGCATAAGAGCCATTGTCTCTTATCTCTCTGTCTCACAAGGGAATTTCTGTATCACCAATAAATTCAATTCACAGTCTGACAGGGGAACAATGACACGGTCATCCGCTGCTCCGTTATACTGAGAGTTCCTTTTGTGGTTTGCATTTTATGAAATGGCACTGTTCACAAAGAAAATAGGAAAATAAGATCACAAGAAAGAAAAAGATGTCATTCGAAGTACATATAACGCTAGCTTGATCCACAAATGCAAAACACTGTGAATACTTTGAGATTGATAACATTTAGTTGCTAAATGTATAGAATAAAAAAATAAAATAAAAATGGGATTGTGTCCTATGGTGTGACATGGCAAAGGAAAAAAAACATTAACGTACAAATAACTTTATTCTTAGAGTTACAAATAGTGAGAGAGAGTTTATCTTCAATGTTTTTTTTTTTGTACTTTTTGCTGTCACACACACACACACACACACATATATACATACATACACACACATATATATATATATATATATATATATACAGTGGGTACGGAAAGTATTCAGGCCCCCTTAAACATTTCACTCTTTGTTATATTGCAGCCATTTGCTAAAATCATTTAAGTTCTTTTTTTTCCTCAACAAATTGTAGACATCTAAGGAGATTTATTAAAAAAGAAATACTGAAATATCACATGGTCCTAAGTATACTGTAAGTGCTGTGACACTATATATATTTAACTCAGGTCTTGTTAATTTCTTCTGATCATCCTTGAGATGGTTCTACACCTTCATGAGTCCAGCTGTGTTTTATATTGATTGGACTTGATTAGGAAAGCCACACACCTGTCTATATAAGAGCTTACAGCTCACAATGCATGTCAGAGCAAATGAGAATCATGAGTTCAAAGGAACTGCCTGAAGAGCTCAGAGACAGAATTGTGGCAAGGCACAGATCTGGCCAAAAATTTCTGCTGCACCTAAGGTTCCTAAGAGCACAGTGGCCTCCATAATCCTTAAATGGAAGACGTTTGGGATGACCAGAACCCTTTCATCACTGCAGTCCTCCACCAGTCGGGGCTTTATGGCAGTGTGGCCCGACGGAAGCCTCTCCTCAGTGCAAGACACATGAAAACCTGCATGGAGTTTGCTAAAAAAAAACACCTGAAGGACTCCAAGATGGTGAAAAATGACCCTAAGCACACAGATAAAATAATGAAGGAGTGGCTTCACAACATGTACCATCCAACCTGACAGAACTGGAGAGGATCGGCAAGGAGGAATGGCAGAGGATCCCCAAATTAGATCAAAAGTATATATTACTTAATTAGATCAAAAGGGTGCTTTTACTAAATACTCAGCAATGGGTCTGAATACTTAGGACCATGTGATATTTCAGTTTTTTCTTTTTAATAAATCTTCAAAATATTCTGATACAGTAGTTCAGGTCATTCAACATAAGGCTAATTCACAAATGCTGAATATTTCATTAAATACTATGTGCATGTCAATGGGGAAATGACTACCACAGACCATTTAAGCATGTTATGTGAAACCAATCAGCCTGAACTCCATCCCACTCTGTCTCTGAGACCTTAATGTCCCTTAACAGTTTAGATATGGTGTCCAGTGAAGTGCAGCAGGACACGGTTCAATTCAGTCCATGAAGCACTGGCACAGAGGAACCTGCAGCTGATGAAAGGGCTGATGAAATCTAAAGAATTCAGTGTGAAAGAGCCTGATATTCACCTGATTTGATTCACATAAACTAAGAGTAAACTCTTGTCATTTTTTTAGCTAGATGTTTGAGTCAAATTTACTATACAAATAACCTTTCTTTTTAGTTATATACGTAAGCATATGTGTAGCAAAATTCCATTTGCAATACAATATTCAAAATCACAATGCAATGTATTTCTTATTTCAATTTACATTTTCCATTAACCCACATATGCAAAATTTGGTGCAAAAGGAAAATGAAAATAAAATAATGTTATTTACATTTCCCATTTACAACAGTGATCTTAATATGCAAATTGAATACTAATTTGAATGCTATATAAGTTGCAAAATGAAAATGTATAACCCTAACTGATTTGATACGTGTAACATGTCCAAGCTGAAGTAGTAGCAAAATTATCATTTAAATGTTATTTGTCCTAAATGCATTTAGACTAACAATTAGGACACTTACGATTGCATTTTCATCTTGACGCCGTGTAATATTTGTAGCAAAATTTAATGCGGCTTTGAAAATGCATTCTGAGCTGACCACGCCCACCCTTCATCAATATGTATGTGTATGTAGGTGACAGAACTAGAGTGTTTTGCACTCTAAAAATGGGGGAAAAACTATTAACAAGCATATTACTATTGGACATTATAAAATATACAGTTATGTTTGAATATATTGTACTGTAAAGAAAGAAAAAAAAAAAAAAAGTTGCAATAACACTGATTATTTCCTACTTTTTCTATGTGCATTATTAAAATTCCTTCAGAGTTGACATGAAAATTTCTATTCATTCTTCATCAGGACACTCAAGACTCTGTCCGTCAACTTTCACTGGGTTTTGCTTTTGACCAATTTCTTCTTTTTTTTCGTTTTAAGACAAAATTCAAGACAATGTCTATCACAATACATACAACTGGTGTGTTTTTTTATATGATTTAAGACTGTAGTGTAAGCATGTTAACTTTGAAAAGTGTAATAGTAAATATGACACAGGGAGACATTTAGACAAAATAATAATGAGAAGAAATATTTATTTGCAACAACTGATGGAGCCTGAATGCTGCACGTGCACGCAGTGTTGTCAAGGTAATGTTTGGTCTGTTGCTCCCTTTACAAAGAGAGTCCCAAACGCTTATATGAGAGAGAAATGCCCTACGCTACATCCTTAAAAGAACACACA
>JAUCMS010000031.1:8551907-8582951 GCA_032357445.1 Enteromius radiatus | reverse complement strand
ACTTTTATTTTGGATGCGATTAATCGCGATTAATCGTTTGACAGCTCTAATATATATATATATATATATATATATATTATCCAAACAAAAACTTTTATTTTGGATGTGATTAATCACAATAATTCTTTTGACAGCACTATAAACTTACAGACTTTTGAACAGCAGTGTTTATTTAGATTATGCAGTAGTCTTTTATTTTCTGTGCTTTCCATACCAAACCTACACTAAATATTGATTAAACAAACTGATATTTGTGACACCTGACCCTCTCTGTCTTGTGCTTTCCTTGCATAAGTTGAAACAGTGAGCTTAGCCTGAGGCAAAGTAAAACTTGCTGAATCTTAAATCCTTCTTTTTGTTCAAACAGAACAATTAACACATAGGATGACTACTATGTTTTCAAGTTCATTCAGGTATAGTATCATTAAAGCAGGATAAAGCAAGTTAATTGCTTCTTTGTTAAGACTTAATTCTGCGCTTTACACATTAACTTGAGGTTTTTTTCTCTCTAGTCAGGCCAATTTTGTTACCAGTAGATATCAACTCTAAATCCTTTTCTAATAGCTTCATTGCATTAGGGATTGTGGTGGTTCTCTTTCAAAATCCTAAAGTGCCCCTCAAACCCCCAGATATAATCTGAATTTAGCACTTGATGCCTTTGAAACCCCTCAGGACCCAAAACTTTGCCTCAAAAACAAAAATCTAAGCACGTTGCCAAGCAAGTTTCTGACATTTAAGAGCTACAAAATGTTCATGAATCATATTTATTGAGCTCTTAAAAGCAATCTTCAATCTTAGTCATGAACATCCATAAAAAAAAAACCTAAAAAAAAAAACCAGACCATCTCAACATGCTCAATGTGAGGGAGTGGAATAAATCTGGCTGGAACGCATAAAGCGTTTAATTTACAATATTGTGCTGGACAGCCGTTTATCAATCCCACGGTTTGTGTCTCAGTTATGTCGGCATCAAGTCACCGTGTAATGAAATAATCCACCGTGCAATTAATCTCTTTACGACAGCGGTCGCTAATTAACCGAAATCAACCAGATTAACTCATGCCTTGTAGGGTTACTTTCCACTTTTATCTGGACCGCAGTGGATTTATCTCTCAACATGAGCGTCCAGTAACAAAAAGCCTTTTTACCAGCAGCTGCAGTTGTTTCAGATGTACAGCAGCAGTGTGACTGAACACGAGCCTGACAGTGTCTCCAGGTGTACAAGTCAATCTATTCTGGAGTGTGTTTCCCAAAAGCATTGTTAGCTAACTATGGTTACATGTTCCAATGAACTCTATTGGTAATGATGGAACTTGTGACAATAGTTGCTTTTGGAAAACACACCCCAGGTTTATTATTAGATAACCCAGAAACCACAAGAGAAGGACAAATAATTAAGTCACACAGGAAACAAACAACAGGGCAGTTTGAAGGGCAGACACTGTCCAGCTAAATAAATGAGGCCACTTGACCAATACAAGTCGAAGTGAAATGCATTATTTCATCTGTTTTGTTTTCGTTTTTTTGTTTGTTTAAGCAGCTACAATCAACATCAGGACGAAAGGGGTCAAAGGTCAAGACCGTATGTTAGCATGGCTAAGTTCACTCCTGCTATACATTATAATCACACTTTTTTACATCAAAAAGCATCTTTCTTCATTTTCTGACAAAAAGGTTTTCTACAAGTATTTTACAGTATGTATTTTATGCTGCAGCAGCAGGTTTGCAATGGTTTTTTGTGCTTTACTTTTAAAAAGCTTACCAATTATCATTATACAATTAGTGTTAATCATAGTAGGAGTATCTGAACATTAAGTTGACTAATTATGCAGTATGAAAATATTAAGAAAACAGTGCAATAGTTAAATTCCACAGGATTTCAGTTCAAACTGCATCTTGAAGAGCACTGTGGGACTTTTTGCAGCAACGTACCACAAATAATGCATGGAAAGAAATTTTCTGGGGAGTTTTGTTAACAAAAAAGAAGTTCACAACCACTGGATTCTGTGATAAATATTTTAAAGCGTCACATTGAGACAGACACTTCTTCTAAAGTGTTACATTATGTGAAATCGCAGTCTGCAAAAGTCTGGAATTGTCGGGAAGAGTAAAACACACACACTCTGCCGCCTACGCAATGCTGTAGTGTCACTCTTTGCTAATGGAAAGCACACCAGGCAAATGAGATCACGACTTCCTGCAAATGAGGTGTGCAGTGGAGAACAGCAGTCTGCTTTAAAGAGCACTGCACAAACAAGAACACACACACACACACACACACTATCAATACATACCTCTGCATGCATACACACACCGTTTTCAGGCAGACAGGGCTGTAGGTCTTCAGTAAGAGTAAACAATGCTTTTAATTAAAGTTTCAGCATGAGTGGCCCCACTAGTCTTCCCTGACCACTACACCTTGTGCTTTTCATCTCTGTCTGTTTACTTCAGCCCTGATATGTATTTGTTTGTTTATTTATTTTTCCTTTCAGATAAAAGACACAGTTCAGTGCTGCTGCTGAAATGCAGTACATTTGTGGCTTTTGACCAGATGAACCAACGAGAGAGAACACACACACACACACACACACAGCGGAAGAAGAAACAGCTGCTAAAACCCCCTCTGTAATGAGGATTTGATTTAATATCCAAATCACAAATCCTTAATTACGTCTTATCTCCCGATCGCTGAGCACACTGCAATGACTAAGAACAAAAACAGACAGAGAGGGGAAAAAAAGGGACTGATTTGGAGTTTTACTGTCTTGTGTAGTCGATTCTTTATTTGTTGTGATGCTTTTAGTTCCTCAGAAGAGAAATGGTAGCGATGCTAGTTTAAAAATCATAAAGCATAAAGAACAAATCTGCTACACTGCTGCTCCAAGCAACTGCAGTCATTATTTACTCACCCTCGTGTTGTTCCAAACCTGTAAGACCTCAGTTCATCTTCAGAACACAAATTAAGATATTTTTGATTAAATCCGAGAGCCCACTGACTCAGCTAGACAGCTAAACAAATATCATGTTCTAAACCCAAAAAGGCAGTAAGGACATCACTGAAAGTCCAGGTGGCATCAATGGTTCAACAATATTAAGCTACAGGAATACTTTTTGTGCACAAAAAAAAGAGACTTCATTCAACGTTTTTTTTTGCATTCCAGGTCAGTTTCTGTCGCTCATTCACGGAAGTAGCAAAATGCATACATTGTATTCCTTGTAAACAAGGTGGAGCACATTCAGGTTATACATACTTACGTGAAGTTATAGAAACAAAACAGTTCAAATCTGCATAAAAAGTAGTTGAAATGACATGGTTGTAAAATGCCTATTTATATAAGTTTTCCATTGGTTAACACTATGGGTTGAATTTGGTGTAGGGCATATTTCCAACACAATAGAGCATTAGCTTTTAGCGACAGTTCCCATATATTTGAATTCTGAACTGTTGCAATATGTACCTGAACCTACATAATAAAAACAGCAATATGTTCCAATATCAATGTAATAAAAATATGCCAGGGTTCACATATTAAACCTGTGTTTTGGTGCCACTCAGTGGATATTTCTCTTTGAAACTGCGGCGAAACATACAGTAGGTCACATAAAAACAGTGTTGCACAAAAAGTGCACAGGCTTACATATTTTTATGAGATAATTTTAAACATATCTTAATGTGTGTTCCAAAAATGAACAAAGGTCTTACAGGATTGAAACTGGGAGAGAAACAAGCCATTTGCTATTTTTAGTACAATGGGGAAAAAAAATGACCACACTTATTTTTTTTTTTTTTTCACACTTTATCCCACTTGCACAGAAAAAAACTGTCTCTTGCATTACAAAGTTTGAAAACCTGTAAACACAAAGTACAGGATGAACGCTGAATACAGAGAGTATTTAACTGGCAATCAAACTGAAATCAAAGCTGCAGATGCATCCGGTTGTTTGCCAGCGATGAAGAATCTTAATTAATTTGAACACCTGCGTGTGAAGCTTGTGAATGATTCTATACAGCAGGTAATGATATTCTCCAACCAAAAGACAACTTTGTCATAACGTTACATGAAAACAATAACATACTTTTTTTTTCTGTGTGAGTAGTTAGTAGCTTATCGAGTTTAATCTTTGAGCAGCATCCTCAACACAGCCTCATAAAACACATCCTACATTTTATTGGCAATGTGTCATCATTGCCTACATAATGACATGCACTCTCAGGAATATAAACACATAAAGGCTAATGACTCATTCTCTCACTGCACTGTTTACCTGTAATGTTGTGGGCTCTAGTGATAGCTTAGTCACGACCAAATTACAAAAGGTACAAATTATTACAGAATTTATCAGAAAACAACAGCATACAATGGTCTATTAGCAAAGAAGCAAAATAAACATTACATCATTTGCTCTAAACCAGAATCACTACCTGGCAACCACATTACTGCCACATATTATTGAATGGGCATTAGCATTTGAAGATGTTAGTCAGGCATTTATTTATTCTATGCATGATAATGACATCAAATATGACAGTATTAGACTGTAAATTTAAGAAAATGGGACTAGCAAATGTTATTTTATAATTATAATGCTAACAATAAACATATAAGCTCTGTTTTAATGTGTGCACTATACAATAATTGTCTGTATGGAAGTTCGTAATATTATTAGCTCAGCAGTCTGGAATTTTCCAAACCAGGTGCATATCAGTCATTTTTAATGCGTTTTTAATATAAAATATCCTGTCAGCTGTTTTGTCACTGTGTGAAAGTCATGCTAGCAGAAATGTGAAAACTAAACTGCAGGTGTGTAACAAAGCACAAATACATCATCTAAGAGTTTTCAAAGTAGCCGAACAAATAAATGGCAGATGGGGAGAGAGCATTTATTTGGCTGCTAGTTGTCAAAGAACATAACGCAGATTCACACTAGCCTCACATAGAAGGAAAGAGAGGGTGAAATGAACAGACATTAAAAGAACAGATATACGGTTGGAGATAAATCTGAAGTAGGAAAGCGAGAGAAGCGAGATGAGTTGTCGAGTGGGTGGCTGTGGTCAATTACACGCTCAACGTACTAAAACAAAATGGCTCCATCTGAGCAGTGTTACAGCAGACAGTAGGCTTAAGATCTTTAATGAATGACTCTTCTTGCACGGATATACAGTAAAGAGAAGACTAGTTCACGTAAACACAGAAGACTTCTGAGACTGCACTGAAAGAGGAAGTGTAGTGTTTGTGGGTGAAAAAGGCAGTTTTAGATTGAACTGTGTCTGTATACTGTATGTTTGTGTCCTCTGGGTTAGTTGCATTAGTGATGCCGTTTCAGAGAACATGAAATCCTTGATCCTTGGTTTTCAGGGCTGAGTTGCCATTAACTTTAAACAGCCTACACAGGTAAACAAATCCATGCTACATTATTAATAAGTAAAAGTTACACCAGTGCTCACCAAATGTTTACCTGTCCAGTCCAACTACTACTGCTATATAATCAGCCATGTTATTAGAAAGATTTAGTATGCAAATCAAAGCACATTTTACAATAACATGGTTTGCATCTAAATACCTGCCAATCTGAATAATATTAATGAATACACTGAATGCATTCAATGTCTACAGTATCTACAGATGTAGGATTTGTCCTTCACTTTTAGCTTTTTTTATGTTGTATTTTTTCCCATTTGAAAATCATGTTTTGCTCTTTTGACATCACATTTAAAATAAATTATCTTCGTACTCTTTTTGACCACATGACACATTACAGTCAATCTCAGTTTTATGCCCAGACTAAGTAAATAAATAAATAAACAAACAATTAAAAAATTGGTACAGAATTTTTTTGGCTCAAAATACAAAAATATTTATTATGAAAATGAGGATTGAGTGGATAGCTTGAGTTATTCTGCTCTTCAACCACATCATCTTCAATATTTGTCACAATGACAAAAACATTGTTTTGAATTTGTTCGTTTAAATGAACCATCCAAACAGATTCGAAAGAATAAATCACTGTGCTTTTGAAAAAAGGGTCATTTACTATTGGAGAGATATAGAAACTAAATGGACTGAGTGCATTTGTGCAAGAGAGTGGCAGGGAAAAGTGAAAAGCTATTTTCTGTTTGACAGTATTTTCACATGAAACAGCCCCAGCAGTTGGTGTAATGTCAGCTTTAACACTACAGTCTCTGACACTATGGTTGTTTTGACCTGCAGCGTGTTGTTGCCGGCAGCTTTCTGACACACTGGACAGGCTACAGCCTGACAATAGGTCACAGAACATCACTGAGATTATGTTTTTATTTTTAGGGATAGTGAAAGCCTTTCTTCATGAACTCGCACACAGCAACACCTTCATGTCTGAGGTTAAAAGAGAAGAGGTCACCAGAGCAGGAACACAAGGTGTTTAGCTCATGAGAACACAGCTTCTGCTCTTTAAAAAAAGAAATGTATGTTTTTGCCACATCCCCCAATGCAGAGTCAACTGAGAAAGCTATCACCCTCATACAAATGCTTCTTAAAATGTTCCAATGATAACAGAATCATCATTTTGCTTTGAAAATTGTCATATTTGTAATACACATTCCCGGTGATAATTTCAGTTGAGCTTTCTGTCATAAAAACATCAAGAAACATTGCAATTGTGTTCCTCATATTTTCCTATTAAAGGGTTCAATGGCAAAAAATAACCAATATGTGGCATCACAAAGTACTGGACACAATATATCAAATAGCTGCAAATATAATATAAAATAAAACATGATATAGTATGTGGTCATTATAGCATTACATACTGCAAATAAAAAAAAAAACACATATATTATCTTAATGTAAGAAAACCCAGTGTAATTTTCCTTCTTGGGGGATAACATCCATCAGGGTCTTTATACATGAGTGCGTTAACACTGATATTCATCTCACACATATACTCCATCTCATACTGACAGATAAACACACAAAACATGCATTATTCTGTTTCTGGCTCACTCAGAATAACTGATTCTGCCATAAGCATCCTCTCAGGCATGAAGCTGCACATTTATGTAGAACATACTGTTCAAATGACGGAGCTGTCATGCATGTGACATGCTAACATCTTAGCTGACAAGCCCTCAGTGCCATATTAATGGTAGAAAGTCACATGTAGCCTATGGTTTGTGCCCAGTGTGCTGTTCACGCAAGCATAACCTTCATAACCTTCAAGGTTAAAGCTATTTGCTGTACTTTTCTTTGGATAGAAAGAAAGAAAGAAAGAAAGAAAGAAAGAAAGAAAGAAAGAAAGAAAGAAAGAAAGAAAGTGACTGCCATTTCAACTTTACTTTGGATGGATGAGTTGAAATGCATGAGGAAAATTAGGCTTGATCTTATCAAATAATTAACTTGGACAGGTTTGGTGCTCCAATACACACAACATCCATTTGACAGGTTGGTCTGGTTAATATCTTGTGCTATCAAAGAGGCAAGTTGCTGTTGCTTTTGGCATAATGAAATATTAATCATAATACGTTTTATACAACTGCACACACTTTCTAATTGCATTGGGCAGAATGAAAGTACCAAAAAGTTCAATTCATCACTTATTCGACCAAAAACTTTACATCAACTAATTATTCAAGTAGCTAGATATTACACTCACTTTAACTAACTACTTAAATAGTTAGCTATAAATATTCAGGTTCTTAGCTGCTTATTCAGGTAGTTAGCTGCAAATGTTTACTGGTATCCTGTTATAAAAATTCAGGTAACAAACTTCAAATGTTTGAATGTCTGAAATAACAACTAGGTGACCTGAAAGAGAAAAATGACCATAGAAATGGCCCTCGCAGCTACACTGTTTCAGAGCACAGTTAGATTAAAAGAAATCCTTGTCTGCTTAGCTAGAAACTTTGGTGCAGAATGTGTGTCGGGCTTAAGCATAAAATGCTTCGAGAGCTCTGTGACACAATGAGAATACAACATGTTGTAGAAAGGCTGTTTTAACTGAAATGATCTGATCAGGTCTGAAGTGCCTCAGCTGGGATATATTAAAGCATGTGAAATGGAAAGAAATGTCTCTTCATCTCTCCTCTTTTTGAATAAAGCCACAGATACCACCAGGCCAAATTTAGCTTGCACAGAAGACGCTGACAGACAGTTTGGATCTCACTATTAAAGAAATCATTTGGGCTGATTTCTATTTTAAGGCTCTGCAAAAAATAGCTTTTGCTAAAATAGCACATCAAGTATTCTGGATAACTCTTTGCCAAGGTTAACAGCCATGTAAAAAAAACTCTTGACCCAGACTAGGACCTGGGAAGCCAGAACCAGTTCAGAAACACATTTATCATCTTGAGTGGTCTGTAGGCCAAGGGTTAAGAATAAAAGGGTTAATGGTCAATATCAAAGTATTAATAATTTAGTCCCCAGAAAAGCATTTTCTGAGCTTTGAAAGACTGTAATATGTTAAACAAAATTGCTCTCTTTTGATATAGTAGAGATATGATTGATTCTACGCTTAAAAAAAGAAAAAAACTTTGCTATCAGTCCTGTGATTAGGCATTTTAAAAAATTAGATACAGAGCTATGTACCTTCCCCTCTGGTCTGAATCAGTACAAATTATATATCAGCAATGGAAGTGTCTGTTCTTTGCAGAACTGACCTGAGCTGACACTGATTTTTTCAATTATAACATATAAGCCTCCTTGTTCTCATATTTAATTCATATCTATATCAGCTCTTGAATTCTGCCATTGAGCAGCTGTTGGAATGCATACTAAGCAATCACAGGACCACCTGCAAATGGGTGTCGGAATTACGACAAGTATCGACAAGCTTCCGAAGTGTACTGTGTCAGACTTGATTGATGTAAACATAGTGTGCGCTCAATCATAATAGAAGGGTTCGCTCTTTGCGCGCACATATGCGTGCAAAGTGCTTTACTCTTTTCCTTGGCATATAAATGAGCCACCTGTGCCACAGCAAATAAATAACAGGAATATTATGCAATGCTGTCTTACCTGAATAGCAGGTGTCATCACGTGAAGAAAGCATGGAAAAAAGAAAGAAAAGATAAGCAACTGTCAGTTAGAATCACAATGCTTTGTTCACAGTTATTTATAGTTTGCAGCACATGACATGGCTGATCTACAATTAGGTCTACTGTGCGTAAACCATCCAAATCTAACAACTAAAAAGATGTCTTCCTGATGAGACTGCTCCACTTTACTTCATTTCCTAAATTCCTGAGAATCGCGAAGTTAGTCAGTATATTTGAAAATAATATTGAATGGGTTTGTTTATACATCTATTCTGATTTTGTCATGAAGGTAAATATCCACCTAATTCAGTTCGCTATCTTATAGAATCGACTGAATTTCAGACCCTTTTCCAAACCCATTTCACTGATAAAAGTGGTTAATTCATGAATCTGGCATAGCTAAATTTGATTCTAGATATTAAATACACATTGATTGCCAAAATATCAGAGAAAAAAATGTTTCTTATGTAATATGCAAAGTGCAGATAAAGACATAAGGCTTTCTCCGATATGTGATCATCATTTGATAAATAATTGCAGCTAAATTCAAAAGAAAATATACGCAAACATCTCTCTAAAATGAAATTCCGTTTAATACCAGCTTTACTGTAATAATACAGTAGCTTGCTGTTAAGTTCTACACGCATTTGAGCAAAAATCTATAATAAGCCTAATTTGCATAAAAGGAGGTGTGTCTGCATGGACAGTGGATTAATTTAAATACAGAGTAACACTATTGCAGCTCATTTAGCACTCTTTTCTTTCTGGAGTGTGGGTGGTTGGTGAATATGATGCAGGCTTTTGCATTGAAATATAACTGTTTAGCTGTGATAGTAAAGTAAAGCGAACAAACTAGCCCGAGGCTTCAACTTCCATTCCAGTCTCCTCTGTCTCATAAGGCTGTCTTTCAGTCCCTTCCTCCTGTTTTGGGACTCTGATAAGGAAGGCCAAGCTATTAAATTTATCTTTTCTCCTCTCTATTTGGCATTATCAGCCTATTCTATCAGGAGTCTTTAGAGATGTCTCCGCAGTCCCTTTCCCTCCCTCTCTGTCAATCTAATCTCAACAGCTCCAGCTGACGACAGGAGGGAACACACACAGCCACTCACACACTCCATCAGAGACTATGGCTGCAGGTTTTGATGCTCTATGATATGATCTAAGCTGTCAAGATACTATTGAGATCTCTCTCTCTCCCTCTTTTCCTAAACCTCTCTCGATCTTTTCTCCTTCCACAGGCACACACGCTCATAGAAACGTGCACACAGACACATAAAATTACACCTGTTTTTTTTTATCTGCGAAAAGCAAGCCACTCCTAATAAATGACTCCTGTGGTGAGAACCACTAAAACAGCACTCGCGTCACAAGAGCCCTGAGGAGATTGGACTTCATGTCTACAAATTCCCCTTAGCAGGTTGTCTGATCTAAAATAATACATCGAGCGCATGTGACTGGGTCATGAACCGCATCCTGCTGGCATGTGGGTGAAGTGGTCATGTTGGGCAGTCCACAATTGGCATTACTTGATCAAATACCAGCACGGTCCGCAGCAGGTGGCCGGGGGGGTGGGTGCTAACCAAAGGGCATCACTGGCATGAGGGATTATGTAGGGGGAGGGCCAGCTGGTACTGGTGAATGGACAGGTTTCGGATTGGAGATGCCAAGTAGGGAGCACAGATAGACTCAGGCTCCCACAGACACGGTGGACCATTTTAGCATGATGGTGCCAACAGCCCGGAGGCGCCAGGGAAGACAGCCCACAGCTTCAACACAATGTTTTTAGTCCAACCCTAGATAATGTGAGCTGAAGGACAAGAGAATGGAGATGCAACGGACTGACGGACACCATGTGTGTGAATTCTGCTGCAATATTGACTGCGGATATGAACCCCTGAATGCAGCAATCCCAGTAGTTTAAAGGATTGAACATGATCAGACTAGCTGGAGTGGGATTAGTGTATGGATTTGTGCGAGTGTGTAGAGAGAGGAAGTCTATAGTATATCTTTAGAGAGGAAATACTGTGAATTTCATAGATAGATAGATTTAATTTATGTTGATGGACAGATCAATCTGCCCTTGATAATTTCTCAGAAGTGAAGTCTCATGAAGTTTTAAACATTAATGTCACTCTAGTCATGTCCTTGTCTCTGCTGTCATTCTGAGATGCAGCACGACTCTCACACCGCTGAGTTTTAAATTCGGTTCCTGCTGCGAGTGAATGTTCACGCCGGCGTCCCTAGTTCCGGACACTCAAAGGACGAGTAGGGGACTTCAGACTTCATGTTCTGCTCATTCACTCATAAAAGGACTGGAGAGAAATGTAAAACTAAAAAAAGAGAGAGAGACAAGGCTCTGCTCCCGTCCTGGATGATTCATGAAGAACCTGGATACGACAGATAAACGAAACAAGGAGCGATAAGGTACTCATCTCTTTCCCTTTTTTGACAGGCTTAAAACTCTTTCCCCTGCTGTTCTCTACTTTGTCCTCTGGTTTGTGGGGATGTCGCTGACCCCCACGGACACACAGTTCGGCACACTGCCATGCCCTGGGGGAGGATGAAATGAGTTTAAAGAGGAGAAAAAAGGAATGACCAGAGAGTCCAGTGAGGAGTAATATTCAACATGGCCTGGCAGTAGTCGTCTAAATGCTAATCCACTATCAGGTACACAGTCGCTCATAGTCCTGCGGCTCTAAAACGGCTCTATCAGCGTGTGCCAAGAAATTACAACAGCTTAATTTAATTAAGACACAGTCACTGCACAGACAGTTACAGTAGCACTAGTATTGTGCAGCCGAGACCGTGACCTTTCGGCACTCTTGCACAGACAGTGGACATCATTCCTGAGGGAAGGAATGTCACAAACATCTTGACCCATGAAAGGCTCCCAAAGCTGTTTTCCAACATCCATTAATTCTCATTATAATTTGATGACATCCATCAGGACATAGACTTTACATGTCTGACCAGATATGCCTATGGGCTAGAATAAAAAACACATAAACTCACTCTAGTGTTGTAAATGACATTTGAATGTGACAAAATAATGGCAGTTTTCATTATTGACTGGACACCCCCTTTAAAACATATAAGCTGAACTTCACATGTACGCTCGGAGTCTAACGTGAATTGCATGACCAACCCAAAACACGCATTTGCATGACACATTTGAATACTCAACTAAATTAACTGACCTCTTCAACAACATATTCAAGTGCTTTTACAGGAAATTCAATATAACATGTCAGGAAAAAAGGCCATCTGTGCACAGAACTGCTGGTTTTGCGGTGAAAATAACTTCTTGATTCTGATGCACACGATATATTTCTTGCTCTGCAGGTAAATTACCCTGTAATTGCTTGATGTGCTACCAAACATGGTGCAAAAAGCAAAACAACCACTTTGATTCCATTTTAGTGATGGCTCTCACGTCATTATTGAATGCCGCATATACAGGGTTACACTAGGAGAGGAAAATCTCTTGGAAAGAAGGATGTTGTTACCAAAAATTTAGGCACTCAGAGAGGAAGAGGTCTTTAAAATAGAAAATGCTATGAATCAGGAGGTCTTCAAATTATGAATCATTTTTTAGTTTTTAAATGAATCTAAAAATATTAATATTAGATAAAAACTTAAGAGTTGAAGACTAATTAATAATGGCATAAACATAAAATTATTAAACTAAAATTCACATGAAAACTGAAAATATAAAAATAAAAGCCAATTTAAAACATTATTACTCTAATAGTACATAATTAGCACTATTTATAATATAAGTGAATAGGAGCATAATAGGAAAATACTTACTTTTATATAAGACTTTTACAGTCTTTTATTAATTAGCTCAATACTTATTTACTGTAGTGCAAATTCACAGAAAAACACCTAGATGCCCAAAAATCAAACAGCAAATTACATATTCACCACCACACAGAGGATATGGCCCTTCCGTTCTCCTGTTTCAAACTCTGTCTATCTTCCTCCCTCTGTCTTTTCTGTTTGAGAATGACAATGTGTTTGCATCACTTTCAGCTCATCTTTTGCAACAGAAAGACTGCACAAACATATCACAAAAACACAGCATATCAGCATTCTCTAAAATCGTCTGTCAAAACCGACCTGGTGGGGCCATTCCAATCCAAAGTGATCTCAATATGCCTTTACTTTACTTTAAGTTTGGAAAAAAATAAGCATGAAAACATAAATCTGGAAACCGCCTTTAAATTAGTTTAACATTTCAATTTACCTACATTAACTTAGAGGATAAAGAGGATACTTATTTTCCTTTCACATGAGTCAAGGAGCACCATCACCTTCCTGCTGCTCGTGCTAAAATGGCATTTGGAATCTGTTCAAAACCAAATTCTGCCAAATGTCTAATGTATATGAAAGTACACAGGTATTCCCAGAATGACAATTGTAAAGTCATCTGCTCTTTTAGTACAAACTGAACTGCACTTGCAAATTTTTACCATCTGCACTAGTAATTCCCTCCCTGCTCAGAGTGTGTGTGTTTGATTTCGGTGACAGGACGCTTATTTTGAAGTTTATTTGCATGGGTTTGCTTTCCACCCACCCTTCTCCCCGGTGAGCGTAAAATCCGCTGAGGGAAAAAGTCATGTGTTTTTTGAAGTGTGATGTCTCGGAGCCTGAAAAGAAGTTTAGGAGTTCTCCTCTGATTTCAAAAGGAGTTGTGAATACTCATCTGAATAATTATACCCACTCTCTGCTTTCTTCTGTCAGTCCAAACACTTACGTATATTTCCCTGCGTATATTAACGGCAGTTCCACACTAGTCCTGCCCTAGATATTAGATAAAAAAATAAAAAAGTGGAAAATGGATATACGTAGGCAGGTATATATATATATATATATATATATATACACATGCAACTGCCTCTTTCTTTACTATACTTGTGTAAATGGAAAAAGGTCTAGTCCACATTAGCCCAAAAGACATTGTCAGTTTAGTGCACTATACGCATCAGACGGTCAGCAAATGGACTGTGAATGTGCCGTCTGAGTCTAGCATGAGACTGAAGCTCCAAAATTACATAAGTCAACGTAAATCCCATCATGAAGAGCTTCACTTAAACCAATTCCAGTACATAATTAAATGTAAGCAAGAGCCCATAGGCAAAATTGCACAGTTCAGTGAGGTTAAAATGAGTTAACACCCTTTTTCTGAGATTTGCGTAATATTACATCAGCACAATCGAGCTGGTGATGATGAGAAAGAATAAAAAGCATGAATGGAGCTGAGAGAGAGAGTGCTTTGTCTCATTTTTGGACTCTTACCAGAGCATATGCACAAGTGCTAACCCAAATGTGTGTGTGTGTGTGTGTGTGTCTTTCCAGCTGTAACACAAAGGTCTTTGCATCACACTGGCAGCCATGTGAACGGTTGCATCACAAGAAAAATTGGCACAGAGGGCAAAAAAGAAAAAAATCCCACCCCCATCCAGACTTCCTCGCATTCACTTTGAGAGTTCAGTGAGTCATTATTGCACTTTTATCCGAATTTGAGCAAAAATCAGTTTTTCTGACTTGAGTGTTGCCGTTTATGAGTAATTATCCAGCACGAGCAGTTACACCAGTAGAGATAATTAGTGCTGTTCAGCGTGCAACCCTTTAACTGCGAGAGACACTCATGCTCAAAGATTCATGTTTTGAAGTCAAGAGTTTTGTGTCCAGCTCATGATTGGAAAAATGGAGACGAGCGAAAACATCATTGGACTTAAAGGATTAGGATAATAAAAAATGCTTAATATCAGAAAACAATACATAAAAAAATGAAATCTTAAAAACTTATGGAAAACAGTAAACAAACTGTAAACACTGTATATGTAAATGAAGACCACTCACATACTCACACCAAAACAAATCAGATGTCGAATACATTCACGTCGCATTCGAAAATCATTTTCAAAACAAAAGCAATCTCTTGGAAGAAATGCACTGGAAAAATCACAGAGCATCATAGTTGTGTGGCGACGAGGCTTCCCGCATCTGAGTGCGACTCTGTGCACATATAAATCAGAAAACACAATAAGTGCATGCAGTGGTAACCATATGGAAATGAGTGATGAGGTCATGCAGAAGTGATGGCTTGGACATAATTCTTTATGATGATGTGTTCGGAGAGCATAACAATGTACTGTATATTCAGTATAATTATCAACCTCCAGAAAAAACGTTGTCTTAGCATCTGATCAAAATTTAAATAAACAAGGCTGAATTTGAAATATTTACCATGTGGATCGAGACCCTATAATTAAGAGAAGAATAAACAAGTGTGTTTATATTTGTCTGTCACACATAAATAAATGTGGTCAAAAAGAGGGAATATATTTAAAGCTGCAGAAGGA
The DNA here is from genome assembly GCA_032357445.1 of Enteromius radiatus. Lineage (NCBI taxonomy): Eukaryota > Metazoa > Chordata > Actinopteri > Cypriniformes > Cyprinidae > Enteromius > Enteromius radiatus. The sequence goes on along the minus strand of JAUCMS010000031.1, from coordinate 8,567,570 downwards.
TTTTAGAGGGGATGTGTTGCCATACAGGTTCAAATTTACTTCAGAGATGAAAGTGTAAGATAAAACGCCCTGCCACGCACGAAGGGCCTCCAAGAGCTGTACACCCTGTAAAAGATCTCAAAGATCCGCTGCATGACACTTGCCAAGAACAGGATTACTGAACAGGATCTCAGCATCTCTGCAGTTCCTAGGCCCTCCCCCCTATCTGGAAACGAAGCTGCCACCATAGTTTTGAAGACTTACATCCTTTAACATTAGGCTCAGATGGATCCACTGGGCCATAAAGGGCAATGACAATAAAAAGATGTCTCATCTCGTCAGCTGCTTCATAGCCGCTGACATTGACTACCTTCCCCCAGCCTTTGCTTCCCCTCGATTCCACTATGAACAACTCTTGGAGAATATAAATAGAAATTAAAGTGGGTGTAGTACTCGAGAATCCTCTCTCAGGGGTGTAAAGTACTTGAGTAATTGTAATTACTTACTAACTAATTACTGTAGTGGTTTTTTAGATACTTACTACATATAGTTTTACTGAGATTCAAAGGCAACTTTTACTCTCTACTTCACTATATTTCTAAACGAGTATCTGTACTTTTTACTCCGCTACATTTGAAATGAGTGTTGCAGTTACACATTGTGAAGTACGTATCTGTACTTTTACTCAAGATTGGTTTTCGGGTAATCTTTACATCTCTGTGATCTGAATCCATAAGCATTTGGCTTCCCAGATAATAAAGTCCTAATAAAGGACAGATTTTTTACATACAAACAGACAGACAGACATGAGATAAATTGAATGGAATGGCACAAACAATGACAGGCATATGTAGATTTAGAGAACAACAGACGGACAAATAGATACAGACAAGATATATAAATAGAACATGGACCAGAAAAAAAGACAGAGATGAACAGACAGAGAGCAGCGGAAGCCATTATTTGCTTTATTTATCTGTCAGTTTTATTCATTAGCTATTGAAATCATCCTTGAAAAATAGCAGTTAATTTTCAATTAATGAGCCAAGTTTCAGTTCACTGTAGTGCTAGATGAATCTGAAATTACATTGACCCATGCTTAATTGATTTCGTACAAAGCCATTAGACTTTGGATTAGAAGTGCTCTGATGAGAACGGCTCTGCTCCTCCCAAGAGAGGACTGATCATGTCTTTGGTGTAAACATAGGCACTACACAAAAACAAAAAGAAATCAAAGTAACCGACTTCATGTTTCCTTCAGGCTCATAAATTTCAATTCCATTTTTTTTTTTTTTTTATTATTTAAAAAATTGAAACGAATGAAAGCAGACAGAGTACATATATATTACGAGAGAAAACTTTCTCCAGCACCTGCGGAAGAGCTTTATGTTTAGATAATAGTTATTGTTTCTCCATACTTATAACACACAAAAACAGTCTGCAGCTAGCACAACTCCCATCTCTAAAGCTGAGTAATGTTAGTAAATGGCTAATTATGCAAGGCTTTGTTTTGACCACTGCTCTCAAGAGCTCAGTTTCCACTTAGTTTTGAATGGCATCTAGTTTTAAAGCCCATTTGTCTGATTGCAGCATTGGGACATTTGAGCCAATTGCTGTACCACACAGCCCAAGAAACCCACCAATGCAGTCCTCAGCTCTCTGCAGCTCTTTTTATGTTCCCCTAGACAGGAACCGAGAAGCTGCAAATAAGGTAACATGCAAGATTCATGTTAATTAGCAAGTCTTGAGGCTCCGTACTAAATTAATAAAGTAGATGCAGCCGATTAAGTGATTATGTGAAATGAACTTTTGTCATCAGGTTTTAATGCTTCATTCTTTATCCTTTTGCATTTCAAGCTCAGAGGAGTCGTGAGTATAATTGAATTTTTAATAATACAGTCGCAGGAGGGGGATCTGTAATGCTCCTCTACATACTGAAACACAACCAGCTTTATAAATAACATTTAATTATATATTCCTTAATATTTCTGCATCTTATCGTGGTGAGCCCCGCACTGTTTTTAATAAAACGCACTGTTCTGCTCTAGGCTCTATACATTGACAGACAGCGAGTGAAACAAACAACATTTCAGGTCTGTAAATATTTTATAAAGCCACCGGTGTAATATAGCGCAAAAGCTCATTTGTTTCGGGACGTTTATGCATGCATGAGATTTTCGCTACATGTCTTTTTTTTTCTGCAAATCATCTATCTCTCCTAATGAGAGCTGGGAATCCTCAGAGCCTATAATGCAATAACCACAAAGTATGAAACCGTGAGACTTTAGGCTAAAGCCAGAACATGCAACATACTGTATAAACAAATTTAGCAGCATAACGCGCTGTGCATCATGTCATTTGTTCTGGAAGAGATCTGTTTGGATCACATGATTTAAGCAGCTGTGCCACTACTATTCTCTAGTTACCATCAATCGCATGTTTTTAACAGTACAGATGGTGGTGCAGATGTTGGTGGTCAGCAGGGCTGCAGCTGAATGCAAACACACCATCTAAACCTCTGTGAACATTACACGTTCCGTGAGGATCTATGTGACAACTACTTGGAGCTGATAATGAGGTGCGGAAAAAATTTGCAACATTAATCGCAGATGAATGCATCCTTTTACATCTGCTGCTGATAGTATTTAGAAATGTTGTATGTCAGACTTACCAGAATTGAAAATTCTGCTTTTTCTCCCTTTAGGAAAAAAACATGTCTTAACAGCTGCAGCGAGCTCTTACTCAAAAAGGGGGATGAACTGCAGCGCGGGCTTCAGAACCCCGAGTTATAGAGCTAGACCTAGGGAATGCAGGTGGAGATAGGGTGAGCCCGTCCGCCAGAACCAAATACAATCCTCACAATGTCAATCACCACCGTGCCTGGTAGCAGCATGAGAGAACCGCAAGCTTGCATGCACAGACTCAGAGCTTTCCACTGAAATCTCTCTCTACACTGCTGTAGCCAACTTTTGACCTTTTCTTTCTGTCAGTTCGGGATGCTCTTGTGTCTTTTGATGAAGATGTCACAGAGCCACAGCCTCTGAGATACCGAGGGCTTGATCTGGTGCTTTGTAAGTCACTGCAAACGTTGAGGGTGAAATCTGCCTGTTCATGTTTATGCTAACGTCAGGTCAGGTCTTTCAAAACATCTAATCTAGACATTACCCAGAAGGAGTGATAATAATAAATGCCAGCCTATTGATTTCTCATGGTTCAAAGCAAGTGAATGTGAACCATCACAGGTCAATACTCTTATACTCTTTTGACTCTGACCTTTGTTTTTTAGTTTTTGAATCTTATCATTGCAGAAAAACAAGGCACTAGCAGAACTATGTGTTATGCTGTAATGATATCGCTTAAAACAGAGAAAAAAATATGATTTTATTCTGAACGACTTACTGTAGGAAATAAAACATTGAGTTTTTGAAGAACAGGTAGTTCAGAGCTGTCGATGAGACTCTATCTAACCTACAGACACAATGAGTCATCTCAGTGTGTCTGACACCCAGTTTCTGACAGCAGTCACACTAAATTCAATCACATTACAAGCAGTCTCACATTGGACCAAGCAAATGCTCCAAACCAAATGTTCTCTGACTCCCTATCAAATTTCAGAACGACTCATTCTGGAGAGCCTATATGGATACTAAATGCTAAAAACATTTAACTTGGCAGTACTAGTTTATGACATAGATAAACAATTTCTCCCAGCACCATCAGAGAGCATTAGTATTGCTGCCCTCTAATGGTCCTGGAATAAACCATGCAATTAAAAAAAAAAACATCTGATTTCTTCTTAGTATTTATTGTTATTATTATTTTTATTTATTTTTTTGAAGACATTGGATAGGAAAACGGATAAAATATCAAGGAGCTACAAAAAAAAGTGCCCAGCTTGTTACTGTAGCAAACTTCACAAAAGCACCTGAAACTGACCTGTGTATTCTTAAACATACATTTTGTGAATGTATCACACTACTTTTGCTTACATTAAATGGAAACATAAACTCTTACCAGAAATTCCAAAGCCCTTTCTGGGGCTGATTATAAAGTTAGACAAAGAAATGCTGAGTGGGCTGAATCTAAAGCTAAAGCCTGTGGACACATATGCACCCAGTACACACTTACTCATATTTAAACGTTCCCCTCCTGGCGTTCCAGGCTCTTCCTGAGTGGGGAAGCTGTTTCTCTTTTATTCAGTGTAACCACTCTTCAGAAATGCAATGAATAAATGACATGCATCTTCTCTCATTTTTACCCCTTTTGTCCTCTCCACTCTTTTCATCTTTGCCTACTTATTTTCAAATCTGCAAAATTTATCAAGGATTTTTTTTAAGGATCTATCTATCTTTTTTTTAAGGATCTATCTCAGTTCGAGAGATAGATAGATACAAATCTCTGTCTGTCTATCAATCTACATTATCTCTACCTATCTGTCAATCTACTGCTTCTTTATCTATCTATCAAAATACTTCTATCTCTGTCTGTCTGTCTGTCTGTCTATGTATCAAACTACTGAATCTCTTTCTGTCTGTCCATATCTGTATAGATGTCAAACCCTTTCTTCTTTGTTCTCTGTTTCCTGGGGATTTATAAAAAGGAATGCATTTATAAAATATCCCCTTTTCATAATTTAGAATAAATTTCTCACAATCTAAAACTAATTCTTCTCACTTGTGTCTTTAGGGAGGCTCAGGCTTCAGATGTGTAGGCTGCACAGATTCATTTGTCAGCCTTGCGATGCTCTGCAGGGATTCTCACCTGCCAGACTGAGGCCAAACGCAAAACAAACTACCATTACATTCACAGAGAAAATGAAAGAATTGGCCCTGTAAAAGGTCCACAAGAGGTCACCTGAGACATTCAGAGACCATTTCTAAAACAATTGAACCTACAGGGTGCAGTTTTGTACTGATAAAACCAACACTGCACTATGCTGGCCACACACAATGTTCTAGAGGGCAACCGCATCTGCAAAAAAACTGTATATTTGAGGTATTGTTGACTACAGAATAAGCCACAACGTTATCAGCGATGTACCGCGTGCATCATTACCCATGCAGACTGTCAAACCGTGAGTCGTGTATGGCAGACAAACTGCCATTCGGGCCGTGTATCATCAAGGTGACGCAGACTTCACAGGCTTGGCAGGTGTTTGCAGGTGAAGACATGAACAGCGGGCGCCTGTTTTGCAGGCCAGATGGCATTGCTTAGTTAACCCTCCTCTGCTAGGCAACCCATCAAAAGGTGAAAGCGAGAGAGAAGGTGTGAGCAAGAGAAAGAGAGAAAATGTCCAATGCCAGAGCTTCATTAGAGGCCAACCAGACAACTCAAGTGGCTGCAGATGTGTTTACATGAAGGCTGGAACTGTTTGTGGTGCTAATTTCTCTCAGAAATCAGGGTGCATTCAAGGTCAGTGGAGGCCTCTGGGTGATTTGAGATCTGCTTTACATGTTCAAATTGGCTATACACAGTCATAGTGTATTTTCAAGGTTGTCTCAGGAATGATATTTCACTGATTTAAACGGTCCTTTTTATTCCTACCTGGTCTCATGGCATAAACGTACCTGGGTGCACTTTTTAACGAGACACAAAATAACAGATTTGAAAACGGATGCTTTTGAATGTTAGCATCATACATATCCAGCTTCATATCTATGGGTTTTCATTGATGACAAATTGATTGATTTGACAAAACAGTTCAAATCTGCATAAAAGGAAGTTGAAATGCTACATCAACAAATGCGTTTTTATCAGTTTTGCATTTCTTAAAACGTATTTCCAACATGATAGATGCCACTTTTAGTGACAGTCCCCAGGTATATAATAAAAACACAGCAAAACATACCAATATCAACGTTGTCTCAGTGGACATTTCTCTTTGAAACAGCGGCGGAACATGCAGTAAAGTACATAAAAACGGTGTTGTATAAAAAGTGTACAGAGGTACATATTTTTATGAGAACTGCTTGTTTTATTCTGGCTTCTAATCATCTATTAACACTATTTAATATGTTGAAATTTTGCTGACAATTTTTTGCTGGTCTCTTAACATGTTATACTAGTGAAAGTGTTATACTTCCCTCTTGTGTCAGAATACTCAGATTTAAAAAAGATAAATGCAAAAAAACTCTCCACTTCCTTCTCTGGTGTGTGAGAGGGAAAAGTGAAGCTAGGGTCTGTTTATGAGTAACAGTCGTATCTGCTATGTGATGTGCTGCCAGTAACTGATGCAATTTGGGTTACAGGATAAATGACTGGTTAGTATAGCAGCATAAAGAGATGGAAAAGAGAGAATGGTAAAATTGAAAGTAAAAAAGACAGAAAGGACGAGTGAGAGAGAGAGAGAGAGAGGTCTGCCTGAAGCGCTCTGTAATTGCAATGGTTGCAATGAATAAGGCCATTACTGTTAATGTCTTTAGGGATAGTGCGTACCATTTGTCACTCTTATCCAGTCAAGTGGCGGCAAACCCTTAAAAATGCGGCATGGTCATAATCTAAATCGCTTCTATACACAAAATCAACTGTGCGTTCGGTCAGTACGTCATGTTTTTCTCTGACAGCTGTTATATATAACACTGGCCCAATGAATAATCAATCTCTCTGTCAAATAAGATAGATGCTTATTATTTAAAGACTTCATAAAGCTTTACATCTGATTCCATGCTGACTTTATCAATGCTGACAAAACGCATACAAGTTCATTCCATTGAAAACAGTATTGAAACAAGTTAACCAGATGCCTAGTGTCATATATATTACAGTAATCTTATTTTTATTTTTTGCAATTTTTTATGCATGCTGAATCACACTTTTCTTGCTGCACCTCTAAGAAAACTGTACTATATAAATATTATAGCATGTGCCTGTTTGCATCTGGTAGATAATTTAACACCATCTGGACCCAAAAAAACATCTTCTCCATTCAGAACTAGATATGGATATACGAAAATACATGTATTTGTATGTTTATTAGCATGTATATTACCAATATTAATTTTATAGAATATTACATTGATGATTATCAGTGCACAAGACTTTAATATCTAATAAAATTAAATAAATAACTAAACTGGATACTTGAAAGTTGGTAGAATTCAAATTATCTTGCCTCTTTGACAATATCAGGATGCTCTGAATGCATATTTCAGAGAGAAACGTGCTGCATGCCAGGAACAGGTTTGTCTTCACTCCTTACTCTTATACTAGATAAGTGTAGTGGACGTGTGAATATGGGAAGCCATGAGTTGAAAACATCCAAAAGTAGCACGGTTTCAAATGCTCTTTTCGGTATGGGGATAAAGTTTTGAGCTTTAAAATGTACAGCATGTTATAATAGCACATAAACTCATATATGTACACCCCATTTAATGGGTTTAGCAACTTTACCAATATCTAAAGCCTGTGATATACCAAAGTGACATCAAAGAGCTACAGCAGCACTGCAATCCGACTGTGTTGTGGACTCACATCACCTGGTCTGCACTAAACATTTAAGTTTGAACACACAGCAGAGACTGAAGCCATTGGTCATTTTCGGCTTATGCACTGGTGACAGCCAATCAGTGTTTTCTCTCATTAACTGACTTTTAGTTGAAGCTCAATTTGAGACTAAAACAATAATTCATCTTATAATGTCATGTAAATATTTTGTCTGACCAAAATTGAGTCAGCCATGGCATCTACGTTACATCTTTTAGTTTGACTTAGATCATAACTTTGTATGCAGATATAAAATTTTGTCCTGACTTGCTTTATCTGTTTACTCGCACCTTCCTGTTTGCACCTTCTCCAACCGACTCCAAGGAAACCATCAGAGGGCTCCGACTGAACGGATGACCCAAATAGAAACAATGCCCTTCTGTGGCCCGAGGCCTGCCCAGCAACACCCCTCTCCTGACTTGGCTAGAGGAAATGGCTCGGGTCTTCAGCTCAAGCCATATGTCCAGTGACAGACCTCCCAGCATTAGGAGGCCAACGCCGTGTCCTGCCATGACTCTGGTCTCAGGCCGCTGAACGCTGAGCCGAGGACAGAGCCCTTTTGGGCGTGTACCGCAAGATTCCCCTTCTTTGGTTGTAGGAAAGAATCACGAGGACTTGATTTAATGGAACTAATGAATGGATAAATTCATTCATGCAAGCGTCGTCTACTTGGCAGCATTTTCTTTTCTCCCTTTCCCAATTCTTGTTTTTAATAAAACACTACAGAGGGAATCTGGCAGTTAATTTGAATAAGGACAGTTACAAGGATTTCATAACCTATGTTCCATTTGATAAGCCGAAGAGAGCTTTAACGTTCCTGCCGAAATGAACAGCAGCTTATTTTCTTTGACAGCCATCAAGAACGAGCGCCAAACACTAACCGAACGCAAAACTGTCCTCGCACTTTGATGATCCTCCACCGTCCTGTAGCAAATTGCATATGCACCATGGGAAATATAAGTGGGCGGAAAACTCTTCCCAGAGAAAAAGAGAGCTATCAGTGCACCTAAGCCCCTCTCTCCGCTCTTGATTCGAAGCTACGCCTTCGTGTAATTGTGCAGCTCTTTTGTAGAGAAAAAAGCTGACCATTTAGAAACATAAAGCACGACCCACCCCGCTGTTCGAAGATGGACCCAGATAATTATTTCTGCCTTGAGCTGCTCTTTCATCTCAGACTGCGTGAGAGGTGTTTTTCAACTGGCCACCAAAAACAAGTTCCCTCGCCAGTTTGTTTCTGGAGGAAAATGCTCCATCTTCCCTTCTCGCTCGTCCAATTCTGTCCGTTTCCCCCCTCGACTGTCTCTAGACCCTCCCAGCTTTGTGTTCTTCCCCAGGCCAAGAGGAGCCGCTCTGATCAATTGTGGCCTGTTATTTCACAGAAGAAGCCGCAGCACTTCCCTCTCAGCTCTCATTATTCATTACGAGCACACAGACAGGCCTGCAAGAGCATGATGAAGAGATGCTCCAATACACCACAAAAGAGATCTGGAAAGTATACGGGCCACTGGAGGGGCCTGTTTGTGTGCATGGTGAGTGTTTTGAAGCAAGGTTACGGTCCCAAGGAGAAGGGTTTTATGGCAATCAAACCACAAGTCAAGAGAGATAATGAGAGACCAGAGCCTTTAAAATCCACGTCTGTCAAACGGTTGCTGTGCTTTTGTTGAAAGATAACTACACACTATGGCTCTGTTCTACACGCGAACCCTGTCTGGCACATTAACCGCGGCCCTCTAAAGGGAGAAATGGATGTCTGGATAGAGAACAATCAAACTGCTGTTTGTTTGTTTTGGCCGGTTTATAATTACTGGCTCTTATCTACCTGACACATGTGTACAAGTGCTGCTATTGAAATTATTTATTGCCTCTAATCTATCTCGGGCATGTAATGAACTTTCAGATTGTAATAGGTGCGATTGAACAAGCGTTTTTGTTGATCTAAGATGAGAGGGCTAGTTAAACATGCGATAACGGATGGCGGCGGTTATCGGCCTTGATCAATGGATAACTGAAGAATGTGATAAATCACTGGCCCTTCATGTTCCGCATGCAGCCACAGAGATTGAAGGCTGTCAGAATTGCTCTGATCACTGTAAATCACATTTAATCTGTCAATCACGCACAATTTATGCTGCCTAGAGAGCAGGAGAATGATGTGGTCAAAACATTAAGTTGTCCTAGGGAGAAATTTAGCAGGCAGTCACATGGTTGAGGGCACTTTTACAATACAGCTTTCAGGGCAGACACACAATGGACAAAGTTTGGTTTATACACTAACATGAAATGATTCATTTTTAAAAGTACAGTTAAATGTCAACACAACGCTATTTAAAAATATATATATTTTAAAATATAAAATGCTTTTTTTGTTTTTAAAAGGAAAACATTTTATGTTAGATTTAAATAAAATAATTTAAATGTTTATTTGTCAACTAACAAGGGATTTATTAAGTTCTTGTTACTTTGAACTGTGCATGAATGAATAAATCAACAATGATATCTATTTCTCACTTTAAAAATGTAACTTTGTATATACCTCATTTTATTTAATTTTTTTTAATTATAGGTTTAAATTGATTAATTTATTGTTTTATTATATTTAAATTATATAAACATTGTTTCCAATTAATTTTAAACATTTTTGTGATGTTATATGTTAATTTGAAAAATTACATATTTTTATTTTCAATTTAATAACTTGATAATTGATTACATCATATTTTTAGTGGCACTTACTAGTCCTCTACACTTTACATACTCCTTACCACACATGCTTTGCATGTCTTAAAATAAATTGTTGTGAATAAATTCAAGTGCTGTTCTGGGTTTGAAAAGTTTTGATATCTAAAGCAACTAAATTATTAATACACCAGTAAAGATGGCATCTTCTCGCTCTTGTGTTATATCTCTTAACAGTGGTACACAGAATGATGGCCCATATGTACAGTGATCTGGAACCAGAAAAACACCGTAAAATAGAGACCAGCAGAGACGGGGGTGGAATCGAACTCTTGTTCGGACTGAGCGAATAAGAAAACAGCCTAAAGCCTGACAAAAACACGACCTTAACACAGCTAGACATCAGTCTTGGGAAATCAAAACTTAAGGAAGAGGGAAAAAAAGAGCCAAAATCATTGAGAAAGATCTCGAGTGGGAGGGGCTGTGGCCAGCACTGCGGGCGGTCAGTATAGAGGGAACCTGTGGTGCGATAAATACAGATGACTTAGAGGTGACGGTAAATATCTGTGATTCGGAGTCTGGGAGAGCAGTGAGCTCTGAGCTCTCAGGATGGCAGCACTGATAGTTCCAGATATTTCTTACACAAACACAAACTCTAGCTCAGATCCAACCTAGTTAGCTACGTACACAACATTTAATCTCTCTGTCTCTGACGCAATCTCGTAATTGAAAAGTAGAAGGGTTTAGTTCAACCAAAAAACACTAATTCTAAATAAAAGTAAGACATTTTTGATTAAAACCTTGAGCTCCATAGATAATGCAACTGCAATGTTCCCAGGTCCAGAAATGTAGCAAGGACATCAGCAAAGTAGTCCATGTGACATCAGTATAAAACTACGAGAATACATTTTGTGTGTAAACAAAGCAGCGGCTTTTTCAATAATTCCTCTTCTCCTTATCCCGTCTGTCTATGGAGGGTCTGAGAGCTCTTGGATTTAATTAAAAATATGTTAATTTGTGTTCTGAAGTTGAATGAAGGTCTAATGGATTTGAAAGGACATGAGGGTGAGTAATTAATGATAGAATATTCATTTTTGGGTGAACTATCCCTGACTTTAAACCATCCAACTATATGTGTGTGTGGTCCCATTTACTGCTGTTTGGCAAATGTTTGTGTTTGAAATCTCGCTATTTCAATGGGAATAAACATGATTGTGTTTTTTCATGTAAGGGTGAAAGATTTCTCCATGCATGTCTTTGGGAGAGGTTCAGAATTACTGCAAAATTATTCTAATGACATTGCACTGAAATTTTGCTAATTTGACAGTGTCTCTGCCAAATGTTGTTTTTCTCAGAAATGTCACTAATGTCAGGGCACTTTTTGACAAAATTACACATTTTACAACACCTAAAAGAAAAAGTCTTGGGGCAATTTTTAAGGCACTAATGCATGAATTATGCAACTTTTCACCTTTCATGACAATTATGCTGATATTTTTGCTAACATGAAGGCAGCTTAAGACATGGTTTGTTTTTTGCAGATCACAATCACAGAATTCAATGTATCCAACTCTTTAGGCACTTATGGGTGACTAATCAGTTATGAGGATGAACTATAAGATAACATATACAGTACATAAGACGCGCAGTTCACTAGATTTCAGAACACAACTATTGTATAGTGGAAATTTGTGACAACTGTTGACAAACGCTGAACAATTGAAATTCCGAGAGGAAAAAGATAAGACAGAAAGAGCAGCTAGTCATTTCTGGATTATATAACAGCGTGAGCGCATCAGACAGGTTTGGGGGAAAATGGAAAAGAAGAGAGACAAACATCAAAGACATTCCCAAACAACCTAGTCTCTTTCTTTTTCTCTCTCTTTCTCTTTCAGTCATGCAATTACACCGTTTTGTGAACATTAATCAGAGGGCAGCGAGGTGACACAATGCAAGAATAAAAAAAATGAAAGAAAAGTGCCATCAATGAGCAGAGGTCAGATACTCCCGTCCTCCTTTTATTCCTTGTGTTCACCATATCAAAAGAATGTCACAAATCTGTTATTATTATGCAGAGTACATGGAAAGGATGAGCCCCTGTGTGGAGATTCATAGAAAACCTGTTTAAAATGCATCACCCGTAGCAGAGTGACCACGGATGAGATGAACTCACGTTCTCGTTCACAAACACCCAGGTGAGATGGGAGACATCCTTCAAAGGCCTGGTGCCACATAAATTAGCTTTGTTAAGAGCGTATATGTTTGAAGATGCATTAAGCAAAGGACTGAACTCTTTTTAATGTCCCTCTAAATGTAAATGAAATAATAAAGAAGCAGACTCAGACGAGACTGAATGAAAGAGAGAAAATGCGAATAGCTTCCGAGAAGAATGAGGGTTTTTTCAGAGCATATTGGCTTTAAGTCCCAGCACGAGTACCTTATTCAGTATAAAGCCTATGTATATGAACGGCATCAAAGAGTCTGTGAGCATAGGTGTGTGTGTCGCTGTGGATGTTCTACTGGGGTTCAGAGCTGTCAGTCCCATTAAAAGGTCAGCAGTATTTCCCCTTGATTAGAGAGTAATGTTAGACCGGCTATTAATCAAAGAGCAGCTGCACCAATAACAGAAAAAACCGTCTCTGTTTAGTTCCAGAGGCACACACGGAATGTGCTTTTACTTTGCTCTTCTCTCTTGGTTGCACATACAAGATAAAAGGAAAGAAAAAAAAAAAAAGTAACCTAAAGAAAAACTACCTGCAGATGTCACCCCAAACTGAAACAAAAGAAGAATGTTTAAGCTGCTTTTTCCTATAGAAAGTAATCATAAGCTGCCAAGCTCAAAAAAGACCATAAAAATGAGGTTGAACATCATTAATATCTTGTGTATAATAACTGAATGTGACACTCACCCAAAACGTTTGAATAGATCAGTGAACAAAAATTGAAATGCCATTCTGTTCCTATCATCTGAAGTTTTATGGTGGAACTTCGCAGCAAAATTGGCAGAAAAAATGACTTGAAATTTCTGCATTTGCTTCCGAGTTGTTGGGACAACATGAAGATGAGTGAATCATAACAAATCTTGTTTTTTGGGGTACTCTATTCCTTTTAATTTTACAGAGAGAATCATGGTCACATTTACAGTGGGATCCAATGATCCATGAATATCTGGAGCTGAAATTCTAATTTAAACATGCAAAAAATATTTTAGGGAAAAAAATATACCAAACAAATAAACAACATTCATCCTTCTTTTGTACATGTGGTCACAAATTCAGAAAGAGGGAAAGAAAGAATTTCACTAGTGCTTTTTATACTTTTATATTGACTCTACTGTATGTCTGCAGAGCATGCAGTAACATCTAATCCTGTGTGTGTGTGTGTGTGTGTGTGGGTGTGCGTGTGTCAGATAAGAGATAACAGGATGTACTGTATGTGCCCCTAAGCAAGTATGAAAACACTGCAATGACATTAATTCTCCTCACACTTCCTGCTCTAAAGTACCACACCTGAATGAAATAGCCCTGAGAAAACCACTTCCAGACAGGGTTGATCCTCTCACACATGAAGTCTCAGCTAGTGGCTTTAGCGGCCTTGAACACAACAGAGTAATTGGGCAGGAAGCGATGCATAAGCAGGGCAACCAAGAGGAAACGCAGGGCTGAGACCTCCTAGGTTCAGGCAGCAGTTCTTCCAAGACAAGCTTGTATCATATCTGGGACGTTTGCTCCAGCCGTTAGTCTGGTCCCTTCAAACTACTGCTTTAACCTCATTGTAAGGTGTCACCAGAAATATTATATGCTAGTTAATGTGGGTTCGCTTAAACCTAACATGACATGCAATTTTTTCTTCTTGTTAAACACCACACATGCGTTACAAATACATTCATGACAAAGATCTTAATTAGGCACAATTATGTGCATGTGGGATTTTGAGGGGGCCGTGTGTTTGTGTGACCAGGTGTCCGCATCTATAGATGTTTTTAGCCCTCTTCTCCACAGACATCACACCCACAGATATCTTAGAGATGCTTGCCACTGCCATATGACAGTTCCCTGTGAGCCGGTCGTTATGCCAGATCTCTGAATACACACACGCACACAGCGAGGTGCCTGCTAGCTGTGGGCGCAGCATTTGTGTGACACCCGAGGGGGCACACTTGGGATCCTTAGAGGAGAAAAGCTCTGTGCTGAGCGTGTACGTTCAGGAGGGGTGCTAATGAAATTCAAGTTTGTGGGTTTTCTCCACACAATCCAGATGAACTCAAGATCTTCAGCTGTCTTAAACGAGAGCTCTCCAAAAGGATCAATAGTTGTTATGGAAATACTGGTTAATATGCAGGCATAATTAAGATAACAGCAATATTAAAAAGGCTTCAAGCTGTTCTCCATCCGCCGCGTGTGTGATTTTGCTTGTGGTACTTCATTTTCACTTTAATGCATTTTCTGGGTTCCAGACATGGATTAAAATAAATTCTACATGAAACAGCCTTTTCCAAATGAATCTGCTGTGGAAAATCCTTTTGAGGGTAGAACTAGGCTTAATACTGAATTCGTCTAAGAATCAATCACTGTTTTTATTCTTTTGCTCTTCAAACAGACATCGTCTGTTGCCTTGTAAAGTATATTCTTTCTGTGAGATGCCTTCAGTGTTTACTTTGTCTTTGTGCAGATAAATACATCGAAATATTTTCAATTTAAAACGGCTCTTGCAAAAATGTTCGGTGGTGCACATATAGCACTCTGAAATGTAACATTCAATCGCTGTGGCTTTTTACATTGTGCTCCAGGGTACTTCTAAGAATACCATGGTACTATCATGGTAAATATCCACCTTTCTGGGCTTAGTCTGTCCTCCAAATATCCTGAGGTAAGAATGTAGTAATTTCCCATCTAGATCTACTAATCTCAATTAACATGAACATAAAACTGGAAGTGAAATAGGTTTTTATTCCCCTCCCTCTCTAAGATATAGTAGTGACAATTCCTGGTCCAAAGCACCATATGCCGACCGTATAAATCTCTCAGACACTGAGAGCTGTAAAGGTAATGACCGTAACGTGGGCCCCCTCTCTAATGAATTACCCACGAGGGGGTAGTTAGTGTGTTTAACAGTGTCATGTCCCTGAGGCAGCACTGACAAAAAAAAACCTAGTCAGTCGCAGAAGGTCGAATATCAATTTCTTTGCATTCTTTCAGGGTGAAGCCTTCCAGCTGGGCTCCTAAAAAAGACAGCACATCATTGTATAATTACTAAGAACTAGTTTTAAAAAAGAAGCTGTATATAGGACAAAATTTGGCTGAAAACAGTTGTCCAAATTAAGTTCTTAATAATACATGTGACTAATAGAAAATTATATTATTTACAGTATAAAATATCTTTACTTATCCTAATGATTTTTAGCATTCTGACATAAAAGACAACATTTAAAAATCGCGATTAATCGCATCCAAAATAAAAGTTTTTCTTTACATAATATATGCATTTATGCTGTGTTTATTTATTATGTTTATATTAAAACACACA
>JAUCMS010000031.1:8519410-8545610 GCA_032357445.1 Enteromius radiatus | reverse complement strand
TGTGTGTATTTATATATACAGTACATATATATTTACCTGCTGCCACAACGATGACAGATGTGGTTAAATGTGATAAAACAAGTGAACTGGAAACAAAACGATCATCAGAAATACTTCTATCAGTGTTTCATCAGAAAAGTTATAGCAGTTTGGGTCTACAGAATCCAGAATCCTTTACACAACCTTCCAAAGAATAAAACACTCCAACTATAGCAAACAGGGATGTTAAATGCACTAGTCTACTCCAAATAAACAGAAAGAAATGGCTTGTTTAGAAATCATGGTCACTTTATTTTAAGGTGCAGTTCTCGCTATTAACAAACCATCAACTAAGACTTCTGTATCAGTAAACTAATGTGCCATTTATTAATAGTTAGTTTGGTAGTAAGGTATCGGGTAGGGTTAGGGATGTAGAATATGGTCATCCAGAATAGAGCCCGACCAATTCATCGGCATCGGCATTTATAATATTTAAAAAATAAAATAAAAATGGACGAAACGCCCTTCAACCATGTCATGAGTTTTGGCGTTGTATAGTTTGTCCACCAGAGGGAGGGCACTCCACCGTCCCTGTTGGCAACACTTGTGTATAACATGCCACACAAGTTATGCTGATGTTAAATAAGCAGAGAGTGAAGCAGAATTAGCTAGTAATTAAACAAACAATGGCAATGATGTATTTTAAGATATCTCAGTGCAAGCCTTTTCCAGTTTAGACAGCTCTTAACATTTATTTTAATATAGGACCAGTCTTAAACCCTGTTTGGAAAACCGGCCCTAGAAGTATAAATGAACAGACAATAGCTTAATAATAGGCATGCTATTAAGGAACTAGTTAATAGTGAGAATCAGCCTCCAAACTGAAGTGTTAATGAAATTACCAAGGTTATGATGTCAGACACCACATAGAAATTTGAAATTAGAAATTTGGCACATCCTAATAAATGACTATAAATCAAATGCAAACTATGAAAGTAGTGTGTATTAGCTATTAGGACTTGTTAACCTCTACACACTAGTCAAACTTTGGGGTTGGAAAGATTTTTTGAAAAATGTTTCATACTTGGGGAAGCATATTTAATCAAAAATACAGAGTTTTCTATAAAATGTAATTTATTCCTTCAGTGTCACATGATCCTTCTTTCTAATATGTTGATTTCATGAATTTAATAATAATATTATGAAAGATAATCGTTTTAAAAGAAACTAACTAATTATCATTCATTTGCAACTACATGTCTACTAACCTTTAGTAACTGTTAGGGAAGGTTTAGGGTTAGAAGAATAAGACATACTAGCAAAGTTTCTGATAGTCAGTATGTATTATAGCATATATTAAGCAGACAGTCAACTAATACTCTAATGGCTGCTAGTTGACATGTAGTTGCAAAGTTACTTCCTGTTAGTAGAATGTCTAAAGTGGACTATCAGATGTTACCAAAAAATATGTTAAGGATAGCGTATGTCTACATGGGTATACAGCAAAAACAGGAAGTTTTTTCTTAAGACTTAAGGTTGAGAATGTTCACACAAAAAAAAAACATAATTATTTTACAAACAAGTGGGCAACTTTAAATGAAAATGTATAGATTTAATTAAGGGTAGCCCACCACCCCTTTAAACTTACTTTGGAAGCTCCTCAGCGATTGTGAGGATTAAAATGAAGTATGTGCTTAAAGTCTAAAGATTGCGTAAAGGACAAAGAGTTCAGAGACAGCGTGTGCTTTTGGATCTCATGTTTTTCTTAGATCATGTCTGTCTATTGTGCTGATCCTGCATATATGCTTAGCTGACTAACATTTTTTAGACTGCATAGCTTCCTGTTTTTACCAAGTGCGAAAGTACTTTGGGTCAAAATGTCAGGATGACCTCGATGGACACAATGTGTATGTATGTTGTAATTGTATTAACCGCACCCACTTTGAGCTATATAAAGGATGGATGTATCCCTGCTCAAGTGGGGTTGTCAGAATAAACCAGACTTATCATTTTCATATGAGTGTTGGTTTCTTCTTTCTTCTCCCAGGGAGCTCTCTTTATTGATTGATACTTCTTTGCTGTCCAGATTCTTTCAGTGTATTTTCACAGAGGGTGATTGACTATTGACAACAGGAAATACCTGAGACCTGAGTTTTAATTCTTACAGAGTTAAAAGTTTATACTAATTATTTTGAATATATTTCAGGATGTATGCTATCAACTGAAAGAAGCAGTATCAATAATATCAGGCCATAAAATTATTATTTCTGTTCTACAGTATTATTATCATTATTTAATAACTAAATTATTTCACAGGACTAAATTACATTAAATTACGTTACACAGCAAGACTAATAAATTAATAACTGATTTAAGTTGGAATATTTTACAATATTACAATTTTTATTGTCTTTGTAAACAAAACAAAATAATATCCAATCCTAATTTCATGATCCACAGCCTCAGAAGAAAAAGGTAAAAAGCTGTCATCAGGGAACCTTGTAACACACATTTGTGCTTTATTTATGTATATATATATATATATATATATATATATATATATATATAGTGTAAATTAGCTCACTCATTCCCAGCTTTAAATTGGATGAGGATGCAATTTGAGATTTAAAATAGAGAACATTTTAAACAAGATTAGATGAAGGAAGATATGTTCTCCAAGGATTTAAAGATACACCTCATTAAAGCGCAATATCTCCACACAAAGAAATAAATAGTGCTTGTAGACAAACGGTTTTAATAAAAGCTACATGGAACTGCCTCAAGGGAGCCAACATACAGAGATCATATGACCAGACCAATACCACTCACTCTAATCTGTGTACATTCACCTGATGAAACCAATGAATCATGGCTGACTGCAAACAGAGCATTTCTATGATGAAAATACACATTCAGGTTACATCAATATAAACCCAAGACAACTGAATGAGTGCACCTATATAACATATACTGTATAGAGATCTCAGCAACTTTCTTCAGGTCTGCTGTCAGAAAACCACAAGGAAAAACAATCTCCACCAGAATAAGGAGAAAAATATATACAGCCCAAGCGAGATTCTCATTTTTGAATGGCATCGATTACCTGCACAAAAACAAAGCTACAGAGGCTGCTGCATATAATGGTATCCATATTGGAAAATAGCATCTGTGGGAGGACCAACTCTATTTCCAAACTAATGCTGGAGATGATTACTGTTGGGATGCTGTTGAGGTTCAACACAGGCTTACTGGGTCGTACTGAATAAAATGATTGCAAACCAACAGATTGAATTTTCTGCTCCTTCATAGACTGGCTATGGTGTCAACTTTTTTTTTTTTTCCCCATTTTGATTTCCACTGAATGAATTGTGAAGCTTGTAGATGAGGTTCAGTGTGGTTTTGGCAAAGCACCTCTCCATTTTAATTGGATTCTGTAATGACATATATTGGGTGTAAAATGACTTCGGAATATTTTCTTCCGACTACAGGAAGTTCAGCGTAGCGAGTGCTGGCTCGGTGGCATGAAACAGAGTTGTTTCGCAGGAAGCGTAGATTGCGTGGGTAAGGCATGCACGCTTGATGGTGTTCAGCCCCCACACACTCAAAACACATCATTACGCTGGCCTATCTGGCGACCCCTAGCATCGAGTGGATGGGCGGTGGGGCGGGAGAACGATTCTGGAACTGATCCACCATTTATCACATGGGAAACAGGACAAATGTAGGCTAAAACAGAATGCAACCCAATCCTGGATTGGGGTTTCTGCTTAAGAAGGAACTACAAACACGAAACTGCCTCCAAAAATGGTTGTATTCTATAAAAACGATCGAAGCTAATGCATCACGTTCAAAGCTCAGCGTGGCTAAAAGCGGATTTGTATGATATGGGATTACTGTAGCATTTTAGGCGCATTGCAGGTAGTAAATTAATCCCTGGCTCTAGTGGATTTTCAGTTTTTTAGAAGAACCACGCTGTTGCATACACAATTATGTAATATCCTGCAGCAGCTAGAGCTGGAACCAAAGCAGAAACCTCTTGATTTATTGATTCAGGTAAGGATGGATTGGGCATGAACACAGCATGTGGTCTCTGACAGCTGGGCTTGTTGCATATTATACACACGTCTAAATCATGAAAAACATTAGACAAGCACGAGTCTTGCATAGACAGATATTTTCTGGGAAATAAAGTCTACTCCACACTGCTACTTATTCCCGACAAGAGTCGCCCACATAGACAGGAAAACGTGTAAATCCAACCAAGGTCCTTTTTGTATAATAATAATAATATTCATCATCATCATTGTATTATTATTAATAATAATTAATAACAGTTTAATGACATGTTTAAATGTTAAATTAAATTATTTTAAAGGCAATAATTAACTGCATATATTTACAAATCAGGAATATGGGGGTGCAAAAAAAATTAGGTTATGATATATTTACAGTTGGAAATTTACAAAATATAAAATTTTCCTTAATATACAAATGATTTTTGGCATAAAAGATAAATCAATAATTTTGACACATATTGTTGGCTATTGCTACAAATATACCTGTGCAACAACCACCAACACATTTTGTTATTGATTTTATCATACAAATATAAATGTGGACTAAAGTCACACACCTGTCCAAAAATGTAATTTATTACATATATTCATTAAAAGGCCACAAGGTTACATTTAAATATTCAAATTCATATAGAATCACTGTAAGCCAAACAAACTGAAAACCCATTATCACTGGTGTGCAATATAATAGTCATAATGTAATATAAAGAAAAATATGGATTTTGAACATGTTTGACTACAAAATTGCATGCACACCACAACAATCAAAGGTCATGATCAATACTTCAGAAAGCACAGCATACCTGCTGACAATCAAAGCATGACGGCAATTTGCTTTTACAAAGAGATAAAGCAGATATAGTCCAAGGTCATTTTTAATTGTGCTATTAGTGTAAACATTTGATTCTGGTATTAGTCTGACACTCCAGCATCGCAGAACAAAAATAGATCTACACGCATTCATTTACCATAGCCTTTGAACTTCAGAAAGAGGAAGAAGAAAGTGAAAATGTGAGAAAAGAGTGGGAGGGAGAGAGGCAAGAGATGCTCAACTGGAACAAGAAAGAGGTCTTAATCATTTTCTGTCACTGTGTGAGGTCGCAAAGTACCTAGACCGAGAGAAGAGCAGCATATTAGGCTTCTACAAAAGATGGTGACCAGGAGACAAATGCATTTATTGACTCTCTCTACAATGGTATATATAATATAATAGGCATGTGGGTCGGTTGTCAAAGAGAATTATGATCCCTGAACTTCCTGAACATCTGAGGTTGAGAAATGAGAGCAATTAAGGTCCTTTGTGTTTAAGAGGTTTTTAAAGGGGCAGGTCAAGCTAAACAATCTGCTATCATTTCAATACTACTACATCATTCCAAATCTGTGTAAAGTATTAAGTATAAAGTATACATTTCTGATTCACAAGTCCCTGAATTAATTTAGTTCAGCTAAGTTGATTTGTGTAGATTTATGGAAGAATTTCTCTGTAAAATAAACTTGTCTTATTGAATTATTCATTGACAGAATCTGCTCAGCAGAGTGATTGGTCAATATGAACTGTTGTATGGAAAACAGTGAGTGCGACAGAATTTTCACTGAGGTTGAACTATTCCTTTAATAACCTCAGCTGTTTGAAACTGTTAACGTTCCTGATATCATTCCTAATATGTTTTATGCTGTTCATTCCTTGCAGAATAAACCTCTATGCATCACATTTGTGTTTACTGCCTCTATTACAGCTGGGTTTATCGAACTACGTGTGTGTATGTGTGATCTTTTCAGTTATGTATTAACAATGTTATCGCAGTAATGAGCATATTCATTTCAAACTATTTCAATTACTGGCCCGTCAAGACATGTTCTCTCTCTTTTTCTCTCTCTGAGCAGTGTGTGTTCCGAGATCCTCGAAGCATCATTAATGAAGTGTCACTTTTTCTTAGATTATCTGATAATTACGGTTGCACTCTGAAGGCAGTGATTATAACAATCTTTCTGTAGACTAGGTCAAGGTGTTTCAGCATGGATAGTTATCTTAACGTGATTATGTGTGTGTGTGTGTGTGTGTGCATGCTTATGTGGTTTATGAGGACACAAATTTGTATAATGACATGGGTGTAACATAGGCATTACAATATGAAGGTGATTTATGAGGACATTTTCAGTATCCCCTTAATTCAAAATACTAAATTGTGTTTTTTTGAAAAATCTAAAAATGTACAGTTTCCTGTAAGGGCCTACCCCTTACAGGAAACTGTGCATTTTTAGATTTAGGTGTATGGTAATAACTCATACAGTCTGTACAGTATAAACACCATTACGCCTATGGAGAGTCCCCATAAATCACAAAACCCAACGTGTGTGTGTGTGTGTGTGTGTGTGAAACCTGGGTTCAACACAATGAGTTACAGTAATGGCTGATTAAAACTCAACTTTGTCATTACTTGCTTTTTAAATATTATTATTATTAAAGCAGAAAACAATTTTAAATTGCAATAATATTTCACAATATTCCTGTACTTCAGGTAAAATAAATTCTGCCATAGTGAACATAACAGACTTCTTTCAAATGTATTAAACATATCTCAACAATTTTTAACGATTATGTACAACAATATTAAAAATCTATTAATATTGTGATAAAAATGTGTGAAACCTTCAGGTTAACTGCTATCTGTAAGCTTTTATAAGAGCATGTGCATAAACCGGTCGTCTGGTGGGGGTTGGGTTTAGGAGCTCATTGTTTTGTGATGCAGTATATCATTCTACACCTTATTAAGTTAAGATGCATCAGCGTCCCACAGAGACCGGGAACAGCTCCAACTACGTCTAATCAATGTCACACCATCCCCAAGACTTAAAGCATGCAGTCAATATGCTTTCATAATGACCAGCCGAGCCACTGCTGCATCCATAACTATGGTGTTAATATCACCCACTGTGCCACTTATATAGATTCATCCCAAATCCAATTAATGCAGACCTTCTAAGTAGGGTGAAAGGTGCAAAATTTGAAAACATGCAGTCAGTAGATTATTTGTGCATTAACAACAGAAGATTTGTTTCTAAGGTCTCTCAATAGCAACGCTTGGAAAACATTACAAGGGCTGGTAAATTAAAAATCTCCCAAACGATCAATATTGTGTGTAAGTGAAGGATTATTTGCATTAGCCAGAACATTGCACAAGTTCTCCATTAAAGCTAAAACATTCATCATTAAAATCACTTTTATGAGTTTGTACTAGAGATGTACTGATATTAAAATTCTTGCCAACACTGGTAAATTAATAATTATATTCATTTTGGTCGGTATGGTCAATAAACATTAAATAATAATAAACATGGCAATAAACAAGGCAGATTTTATAATTGTTGTTTAAATAAATTAAAGACAAAACACTAAAATGCTTGAAGTGAATCACAAAATTATGATGTACAGTGTGAAAAATGGAAAATTGTGCGGATATTTATAAATTTGCTATTAAAAAAAAGTCTTATTGATTTTTTTTTTTTTTTTTTT
Organism: Enteromius radiatus; assembly: GCA_032357445.1. Taxonomy (NCBI): domain Eukaryota; kingdom Metazoa; phylum Chordata; class Actinopteri; order Cypriniformes; family Cyprinidae; genus Enteromius; species Enteromius radiatus. The sequence continues at coordinate 8,538,041 of JAUCMS010000031.1, read as the reverse complement.
GCTTAACTTTAGTGAGAATTAGTTCATTAAAATGGCAAATAATTAAGAACAATGAAATATCCAGTACTACTGGACACTAAGTAAATTAACTGGACAAAAACACAGTACAAAACAAAAACTACGAATGCAGTACAATACAAGAAAAAAAAATACAATAATAAAAAAAATGAAAAATTCTATTGAATGCTAATGCAAAATAAGCTGCCACCGCATTACACCTTACACCAACTGGCAGAAAAAATGAGACACAGCCAGACTACACAACTCAAATTATTTTCAGCACATTAAACACTGCTTGTCTTACTAGTGCCAACCCACTGCACCAAATCAGGTGCGTGATTGTAATGCTCCCAGCTGACAGAGTACAGTGAACCTCTCAAAGCAGTCAGGCACAGACTCAAAAAAAAAAAAAAACAACTGTGCCTCTCCGGCAGCATTCAGATCAGAGGAATACTCAAAAATATGCCAATTTAATGTGAGCTGTGATCTAGTTTAACAGCTTCGAGAAAGAAAGTCAAAAGAAAGGAAGTTTCACATATCATGGAGCAATCAGATCTAAGGTGATTCTACCCACAGGAAAGTTTTCTCAGTTGTTGTTTTTTTTATACAGCAATGATAAAATGAAGAAAAAAGTGGTTGGTTGTGGGTTGCATGGCATCCATTAAAGCTCCTATACAATATTCAACTACAATGCACACTACTAAAAGAAAACAAATGTACTTATATTAAGAAAGGCTACATTAAACTGATTAAAAAAGTGGCAGTAAAAACTACCATTCAAAAGTCTGACAATAATAAGATTTGGGTTTTTATGTTTTAGTCAAAAAAGGTGCATTAAATTGCCCAAAACTGACTCATTTTACAAATTATTTCCTTTTCAATAAAATTGTTATTTTAAGTTTCTATCTATCAAAAACGTTCTAAAATAGTACATGGTTTCCACAAAAATACCTTTCAAAAAGAAATAAAAGACCTTTCAAATTGAAATACTATTTCACAATACTGCTGTTTTGCTGCATTTTGATAAAGAAATTCAACCTTGGTGACCATAAGAAACTCCTTACTGAGCTCAAACTTTTCAATAGTAATGCATATTCCCATAATATTCTAATATGTGACACAGAACCATGAAACCAGCTATAAGTTGCATGCAGGATATATGTGCAGCAATACAGTAGCCAACAATATATTGTATTGGTCAAAATTATAGATTTTTCTTCTATGCCAAAAATCATTAGAATATAAAATGTTCCATTAAGATGTTTTGTACATTTCCTACCATAAATATATAAAAAAAATATTTTTTATTAGCAATATGCATTATAAAGGACTTCATCTGGACAGCTTTAAAGGCGCTTTTCTTATTTAGATTTTTTTTTTTCTGACTCAAATATTGTCCAATCATAACAAACCATACATCAATGGAAACCATTTTTATTTAGATGGTGTATAAATCTCCACGTATCTAAATCTATATGATATACTAAGTTTGTGGAGCATATAGTCTTGATGAACTATATTCAAAGCTGTCTGTAGGTTGCAGCAGTAGAATCAGAGGTGTGCTTGGAGATTCATCTCTAAGGGTTCAGCCAACAGCTCAGGTACGTGTGAATAATTGGGCTTCGAAGTGCCTAAAGCATAATTATGAGTTCCTGCCATATTCCTGAAGGAGTACTCGATCAAACCCCTGAACAAAACAGCCCAGAGGAGTAAATCGATAGACAGGTGATGTCTTCATGACACAATCATGCAGATTTTGAGCCATTAGCCCCTTAACACACATGGGGAAGGAGTGGTAACTATCCCTGTGGGGAGGCGAAGGTATGTTCTTTGCACAGGGTCAAGAATAGCTGCTCCCTGACTGGGCAAGGCCTGCTGGGTAATTACAAGGAAAAGGTCAAACAATGAGCTAATAGGCATCACAGGGTGCTAATGGAACAGTGGACAGCCAAGAACACACACATGTTGTACATAATATGAACACGAACACCTACAGTAAACATGTGAACGCACACATTCTCCAAAATGAATTAATTCTACACGATTCTGAATAATTCTCTTTAATAAATGTAAGAAACGCACAAACGCCAGATCCCCTCAGGCTGTGTGCAAACCACACAGTGGGCTGTCAATAAACCTGCCTAGAAACACACACACAGAGCTCCTGAGTGTCAATAACTTTGCATAGTTTATGGAGATCTGCTTGTGCTGCTTTGCTGCATGTCAATTTTTTAGGATCTGACCGACCTTGAGTACAAGCTGAAACATCAGACATCAGGCTTGATTGGAAATCATAAAAACGAAATCAGCGACCGTAATATGTGCAAACACTCATTTCTATATCAAGTAGTTTCTGAATTACAGAGAATTCCAATGACTGTTGTCGGGTGAATTGACCTGAGGCTTTCAAATTAATTGTTGCGAAATACGTGAATACATTTACGCTATCACACACACTGGCCTGATTTCTGGTGAGAAGAGTAATCAGCACATTATGTGGATAACAAAGAGATTAATTAAGAAAGAACCCCTCAGACTTCCTATAATGTGTGTATGTGTGTGTTCTGTGTTTTTCCCTAGCGCTCCATCACTAGCGTAAAAACTGTTAGTATGCTAATCATTCTTAGTCAAATTTGTCCTTCTGAACTGTTTGTCATTTTAATGACAAAAGAAAATTGAACAAAGACAAAATACCCCTCGGGATCTCGAACACTGACAGAGTAATGGAAAAAAACTCCTAGATGACACACACGGACATGCTGTGGAACTCTGAAAGTTTAAATATTAATGAAACAAATGACCAAATAAACCGCAAAAGTATCATTAAATAGATGTTTTAATAAACACTGAATTAAAAATGAAAGGGTTTTTGTGACAGTTTAGGAGAAATGAGAAAGAAAATACCAAAGAAGTCCACACAATGACTAAAAAACAAACGTGCATTTCTCTGTTAACCTCGCTTGTTTTTGCTTCACTTTGTATCATTTGCCATTTTTCACACTGACAAAGGATAAGAACACTATTATTTTTTATAAAGCTGATTTACAGCTGGATTTGGATTTGTTACATAAATGATACATTTATACAACATTCACACAACATTCATACAACATTATTTTTCTGTTTATTAATGTGAAGATGCTTTGAAAGAGTATTGCATAAAGCACTATATGAATATATTTGATTTGACTTGACATTGGCCTACAGCTACTGTTATTGTACAAATATTCACAATATTCAGGATTTCAGCTTCCCCTCTATTTTTAATTTCCTGTTCATATCTCATATTGCTTTAAGTCAGAGTAACAAACGGCAAATGAAACAAAACCAAACCAATCAAATCAGTTAACAAAATTAATGGTTTCATAAACATACACTGTATCATTTCAATTTGCCGTTATTACCATTTTTTTCTTGGTTTGGTTTTATGTCACATGCAATTTGTCACACTGACAATAGTAAGAAGAGGAAAAAAAGGAGCAGCACAGCTCAATATGTCTTAACATGTTCATCTAAAACATGTTTTTCAAGCTACACATAAAGACTGAGAGGAAAAAAAAAGAGCAGCCAAAGAACAGTACATTGTAAAAGGTTTTATAAGGTATAAAAAACATCTCTGATAAACAAGTGTATAATGCATTAGTGGCCAGAGAGAAAGGAGTAAGAAGAATCTACTCACTGACATCATGGTCATTTCAAACCTAAAAAAAAAAAAAAAACTTCATCCTGGGAAAGTATTCAAACCCAAACTACAAAACACACACACATACACTGAGACCACTACAGCAAAACCACAACAGCACCACAGCGTGGGAGACTGGGGAGAGAGCCAGCAGAAAAGAGAAGCAAGCGGAAGAGCCAGAGTGCAAGAGAGAATGAGGGAGCAACAAGAACAAACACACTCTCTCATTAAGGGTGGAAGTCTGAAAATATCACAAGAAACTCTTCTGTTTCTGATCTGTTCTGAAGTCAACAAAAGTGTAGTGTCCCCTGAGATTTCAGTGCCAAATGTCTTTTCAATACAACTTTCAAAAAAGTATTTTTCTTTGATAATTAAGATGCACAATTATTGTAGGTGTAGGAAAGTCTCACATCAGCCACAGATAATCTGCTTTAATATGACAATTCTGTCATCACCCACCCAGCCTTTTATTTGAAACTCTATCTTCTTTTTTGTAAAAAAAAACAAAACAAAACAAAAAAAACAAAAGGATTTATTATCAAAAGTTGCTCCTTTTATGCTGGAAAATAAAAAGATGAACGCTGGCTGTCGGCAAGGGTTCTGCAGGTTTTATGATGCTAAATCTGAGACTTTGAAAAGACTTTTTAAGAAAAATGTACAAAACCTAATTAAACCTTCTTGAAAAAAATAAATTGACTGCACCTTCTGATCACAATGGGAAAATATTTTTTTTTTTCTAAGTATATTTGTCAGGTTTTCTAGTGCAAAGATTCTTCAAAATACAAAATACATTTATTTGACAAGAAAAATTACTTTTTTCTCAAGAACTAATCAAAAGTGAGTTTATGATCAAAACAAGAATAATGTTAAAAATATCTATAAAATATACATATATAAAATATCTTCCAGCATATTTCAAATATGAACACATCTTGGTTAAAATTAGAGAAGAGATAAAGTTAAAGCTTGTGCAGCATGATGTACAGAAATTTATGAAAACAAGGCTGTTCGTGTCTGGAGTTCTGAACATTCTGGCAGGAAGGATTTAGACAGCTCTATTCTTTCACGAAAACAAACCAAAATGTTTCATAACTTCACCAACAGATTTCAAAAAGACATGTTGTCTGTGATGTAACTCATTTTAAATGATACCAGCACAAGCACTCCGAGTCTAATCAGAGGCAGCGCACGACTACGGCTGATCACTTTAAACCGTCGGACAGTGGGATATCGCTATCCCTCAAGCAGCCATTTCAGAGCACATTTAATGCCGTTAGCATCGACCCGCTCCAAAGCTGTGCAGGTCACTTCAAAGCTTGTTTTCTAAAAGTGCTTTTGTCTGGTACTGCTCACATAAACACAGCGTTCTGAAACAGACAAGTGTACTTGTGTTCTTACAAAGGATTTCTCATGCTATTGTGGAACTCGGGATGCCAGGTTTGATTTCCTCAAAAGTACGACCTAGAATGGGACGTTTCTGGAGTTAGATAATGAAATGAAAGAATGCAGGATAGCAGAAAAATATCTGCTGGTGGTTTTCTGATTTGGTTTGTAATTGTTTGCCAGTTCAGTGACGCAAAAACATTTCATCCAGTCACAAAAGTATCATCTACTCCAGGAACGTCTAATTTTTGTATATCTGATTATACACTAAAATTTACCCTTTTAACATACAGACAGCAACAGTAATGTTTTTGAAGTCTTATGCCAAACAAAGCTGTATTTATTTGATAAAAATACAGCAAAAACATTTATACTTCATTCAATTTATTTCGGTAACTGCAAAAAAAATTATTTTCAGCAACTATTACACCAGTCTTCAGTGTCAGGATCCTTCAGAAATTATTCTAATAAGCTGATTTTTGTTGTGGAAGATATACTTCTTATACATAATATTTCCTTATAATAAACCTTATAATTCATTTTTATAGCAATAGCAAGTTTTAAAAAAATAGTGTTTATTTGAAACAGAAATCTACTTTAAATTAAAAATGAAATAATAATACAAAGAACCACATGAATACCAAATACTGCTAAGATCACGTTGTCCACTCACATCACCTTAAACAACTCATTCAATCACCTCAGCAGGCATTCTGTCCAATTACTTTCTTCAATCAATGAAACCAACCAGACGGAGAAAAATAGAAAGCTATAGAAACGAGTAAGCCAGAAAGAGAGGAATAACGGTATTTTGCCTAAGGACAGAGGGACATCTAAAATGAATGATGAGTGCTTGATTGACACATTCTTGAGCATCTCTGTTAGTGTATAGGAAATGAGAGCAGTGACATGAGGCAGAATCGACAAAGCTCTGATCAATACTGCTCAGCCCCATCTAGAGATGATGGCATTAATGATAATGAAGAGAGAGGCAGAGAGCAAAAGAGAAACCCCTGTAATGCAAAGCCTCTTTATCAAGATTTTCAAAGTGAAATAAAAGGAATTACAGAGTCTGGTCACATGTAAATGCTGGGCTGTGTCTGAGAAAAAAAAAAAAAAGTCCTAACATTATGATGTACAATTAAACGATAGTTACAATTCTGCAATTATCAAATCAACTTTTGACACTTATTGCTATTCTTATAACAACTTAAACTACAAAAAAATGTCAACAGAATGATAATACTGTATGTGCATATGTAATGTTTAAAGGTTTGGGGCTTCTTTTTAAAAGAATTATCTCAATCCTCACCAAGGCTGCATCTATTTGATCAACAATACAATACAAATAGCAATATTGTAAAATATTAGTGCATTTTAAAATGCAATTTATTCCTCTAATGGCAAAGCTAAAATTTCAGGAGACATTACTTCAGTCTTCAGTGTCACACGACCCTTCTGAAATCATTCTAATATGCTGATTTGGTGTTCAAGAAACATTTCTTCTCATTATCAATGCTGCAAACAATTTTTCTATTGATTGTTTTTGTGTAAACTGTGATAAGATTATTTCAGGTAGTTTTGTCAAACAATTGCAATTAATCGCATTCAAAATAAAAGATTTTCTGTACATAATATACTGTATGTGTATTCTGTGTATATTTATCACTTATAAATACACACACATGCATGTATATATTTAAATATATTTGTTTATATATAAATTATTCATATTTTCATATGTATTCAAATATAAGCATGCATATGTATTAATGTAATAAACATATACAGAACACATTATGTATATTATGTGAAAAAAATATATATTTTGGGTTGAATTTATTTGAAACATTTATTTTGTAACATTACTCTTACTTTTAACAGTCACTTTATAGTAACCCAGCTCAATAAAAGTAAGAAAATAAAAAAATGATCCCAAACTTTTGAACAGTAATATAGACATCTGGCTTCTCATAAGAGCTGTATATCCGCTGAGGTTTTTACACTCCCCATACCAAAAAAAAAAAAAAAAAGGCCACTGCATGCAGCTCAACTGTTGAAAAAATGTCTTACAAATGACTGCACTACCTGCAGAGCTCTTGGCTCCATTAGCAAGAGGTTTTCCTTGTCCTGAAATGAGGTGACCTTTATCGTGGATTTTACGCAGTCATAGGCTTTGGCCTTGTGGAGACACAAAAAATTTGTTAATTTATGTTATTACATTATGTTAATTAAAGAAAAGGCTCCCAAAGAACTTAATTGTGTTAATGGCAAATGGCTGGTATCCATAGGAGACAGGAGGAGAATGAGAACATTTTCACACTTCTTTATATGCCAACGTCACAGAGACTGAAGCCAGGAAATACTGTCACTGAGAGAGAAAGAACAGGGCATTTTATGATTTTCTTTGGCCAATTAAACAGTGCCAATAAGCACTTACATTAGCGAAGCACAAATACTATAAACGGCCTGTGAACTATTAATGAGCCATGTCATATGCTTATGAAAACTTTACTGCCTCCTGATTGGATGACATGTGTGGCCATTTGTGTATCATGTAAGTCCTAGACATATGGAGAATGCTAATCATATACTGTGCAAATCAATACAAGGCCACTCTGCAGCCAAAACTAGCTGAATACACAATCTGCCAAGTAAAAAAATCACATATCAAATATATGTTAATTTGGAGATACATATTCTGTAAGCATAAGTAACTGCAAACATTAGCTTATTAGATTTAGATTGAGGCCTTTCAACAATGAGACATAAAGGTACAAAAGCTGTTACTGGGGCGGTACCTTTTCAAAAGGTACACTTTTGTACCTTTTAGGTTCAAATATGTACACTTTAAGGACTAATATGTACCTTTAAGGTACCAAAATGGACCCTTTAGGTACAAATATGTATCTTTTGAAAAGAGGTAATTAATTGTGTGAACACATCAATGACTCACTCATAAAGAGAGTAACTGATTTGTTCAAAACACTGCTTCATTCTGAAATTAAACAGTAACTCTCTTTCACAGAATCTTTGATTCAATCGACGAGTAAAGAAGATATTCAGAAAACACTTGCTTGTTTTGTTCTTGAATGAATCAGTGAATCAATAAAAAAAATGTAAATATCAATGTTACCTGCAGAAAGAGTCACTAAAATTCCCCTTCACTAATTACACAGACTAGACAGAAAAGCAAAATTACATAAACAATATGAATTTAAAAGGATAGTTCACTCAAAATAAAAACCTGTATTTGAGTTTCTTTATTCTGTTGAACATGGGCAAACAAAACATTGACACTTCTATGAAAAAAATACTCCGGAAGTCAGAGACCATTAACTTTTTTTACCCCAAATATCTTCTTTTGTGTTTAGCATAAGTAACTGTTTAAAACCATTTGAGAGTGAGTGAATGATTAAAAAAAAAAAATCACAGACCATGTTTCACAGTAAAGATTCAGCCAGCTCATTACACTTACAGACACACTCATGAACTGACATGAATTATGTTCACCTAATAGTCGCTTAACCGATCTGAATCGCGTCCTCTGGGTCAAGAGAAAAATCCCCCAGAGAAATAGAGTTGGGATTTTCATTAATCTGATGTCAGATGACCATTCCAGCTTCTTCCTCCACTACACAACAAGCTTCAGCTTCACATGGCCAGTCAGCTGTCCGTCCACAAATCAGCACCAGAGCACACATTATCTCCTTTGCTACAAATCTAGTGTTTTGTTTATCAGACAAAAGCCAGTGGCTTTTTTATCCGGTTATTTAGAGAGCTTCCCGATCTTAAACTAATCAGCGTGTAATCCGACAAACCAGGCTCAAGTCTTCCAAATCACACCATCCGTAACATTAATCCCAAAAACCATTCCCGACCCCAAGCTGCCCTCCTTCGCAATTTTGAAGAGGACTTCCTTAACGTCAGCTAGATGCACCGCTGCACTAATGAGATTACAAAGCCTTTTTTAGAAACTCTTTATTGCCGGATAGAAGAGAGGAGGGCAGGAGAGGGCAGTAACAAAGTGTGCTATAACAGGGCTTTGTGGGTAGACATTTACGGCTGCAGGCCAAAGATTGCAACACTTACATGGTATTAAACACATCCAGCTTCCAAGGCCACAAATTTACAGACAGACTGAGAGAACGATGATGAACATATCTGCAAGGGAGGGTTTGGAGGAAAGAGTGACATAATATGCCAATATGAACAGCTGAACGGTGTTGAACTCTGCAGAGGGAGGAAGAGGAAGGACTTGATGAACTGACGAAGGCTCCCGGGGGAAGCAGCGAGAGCCTGCGGGACTATAAAGATGCACAGACCTGATCTATGGATCTATAAAAGTGACAAGAACATGCACAAACACACAAATGCACTTGCCCTAGTGATTGGGAGTCCTGAAACTCAAAATTACTCTGATCCAATCCCATCGTTATCACCGCATCCAATCGCATTTGCAATTATGAAGGAAATCGACCTCATATTCAACATAAACGTGCCTAGGAGGACATTGAAAATCACACAGGTGAGCTTGGATTGATGTGCAACTTAGGGCGTGAATGAAAACATTAGATCGCTCTGCGGCGCTCTCTGATTTGGTTCGGGCAAATCAAGCGTAAAAACCCATTACACTAAATGTCAAAACAAACACAATGAGTTCAGTGAAATCATTACAAACGCTTTACGTCAAGGAAGGTTTCAGAAGGAACAGGGAAACCAAGAAGCAGTGATGTTTTCTTAAGGGACGTGACACTTTCGTTTGTGGTTGACCCTCTTGTGATCCGCTATCACGGCTTCTGCGGTGTTAAAAAGGACTCAGGTGATCTAATATCCCATCTCTGGAGGTGCAGAGCTACAGTGTGTGGGCTTTCGTGGCAGACAAGTCTGTCTTGAGAGTTAAAATAGTGTTCGAGGTGATACACAGCAGATCTAAATCAGTACATTACAAAACACGTCTAGCAATCAAAGCTTCAGAGGAGCAAGTCCTGAACAATAATATGGGATTTATGGAATTACATGCAAATCTGATTGATAAAGTAAATAGGAAAAGCTATAACTCAAGAGTTCAAATGTTTGGGGTCAATGCAATTTTTTTGTTTGTATAACAAATTTGATACTTTTATTTATTAAAGATGCACTAAACAAGTCTGTTAGTTTACAAAAAATGTCTAAAATAAAAGAATCAGTTTCTATAACTTATGATAATAAGAAACGTTTCTTGAGCAGTCTATTAGAATGATTACTAAAGGACCTTGTGATACTGATGACTAGAATAGCATCTGCTACAAATCAGTAATATTATTATTATAATAATTAGTAATACTGATGACAAACCAGGTTTCAGAATGGATGCTTTTTTTTTTGCTACCTACTTGCTTTATTTTTTTATGTTCTGTGGCTTCATGTCAAAAGAATGACTCATTTTTATTTTTGTCAGTATGTTATTTTTTATATTTGCTTATATAGATTATTTTTATTTCACTTTTTTTCACAAAAGGAAAATATGCAATCTGGAAGATTAACAGGTGTGATGTTAATGCATACCCTTATAAACCCACTTCTTTATAATCACAAATCATTTTTGATAACATGACAACACGTCTTTCACATTAATCAGCCAGATAACATAAACGTAGTGATAAATCAGCACAATTTGCAGCAACGATGCTAAATACATCATAGAAAATCAAATGTTTAAGTTTGCATGGCATAAAAATCAATGTACGCGATCAATAAATCTTACATTTTTAGTGGCAGTGCAGCACAGGCTCAAAAGAGCTAATGACAGTTCTGTCAGCCCGTCTGAAACACTCTCACGCTGACCCTGAACCAGTGAACCATCATTATTGTTCAGCCCTGCTTTCACAAACATATGACTCTTCTGAGGTTTGGTATGTTCTGAAAATACTGAATATATATCGACCGGCCCTTCTACAGTAACTCTGAATGGTGTCTTTAAGGATTATACAGTTCTTACTTTGCCGTTTGCTAGATCTTTTCGATTTTGAGGCACTTATACTGACAGACACATTTTTTTCTTATACTTATCAAATCGCAGAGGAAAATTGATTCATGGGAAGATCTAACAGAAGCGGAAATGGAAATGATCAAGCACTAAATCTCCTCTTCTTTTGTGGTCATTGGAGACCTTCTGTAATCGCCTCTCGTATCTGCCTCAAATCTTTCAGAGCGAAGCCACCTCTTCCATCTGAGAAAAAGAGCCCATCGATTCATCTGTCAGACGCAGAAGAAAGCATTTGTGATTCTGTCAGGACCCTGCTCCTCATTATTGATTTACAAATTCAGAAATGACAAGGGCCTTATGCATGCGAATGTGAAGATTGCCATTAACATTAAATATATTTCTACGCTGTTTTAGCCATTTTCAATTTTTTATAAGCAGCTGGTGTACATTTTTAATGAAAAAGATGTACTTAAAAAAAATACATCTATTTTCTATGAATTTTTTAAATTGCTGTGGCTAATTGTAAATGTGATATCTCTTTCTATCAGGTGGATGTTCTTTCAAATGTATTGATTGAGCAATTGTAACCATAACAACCACCCATAGGTTAGTGGAAGCAGAGCCCAATTGTTGAAGTATTACACAAAACCAGGGAACAAACGCTAAAGCTCTGACACTCGAGGAGGAGAAGAAAGGAGACAAGATTAGACGAGGCGAGACAAGATCCCATTCTATGTTCCACTACTCAATGAAAGGGTAGAGCAAAGCGATTTAATTCTCTATTTCACGAATACACCGAGAAACACACACTTTTCTAAAGAGTTATCATAAAAAGACGCGTTCCAATGTCGAAGAAACAGCACAGTCGAGTCTAATCCTCTTCTGTGAATTCTCTCTTTGTCGCTTTCTTACACAGCAGATTGTCTTGTCTTCTTTCTCATGGAGACGACTAGTACATGTTTGAGTTCGCCCTTGTTATTTATAAGCCCATATGCATGTCCGATAAAATGAAATGATCAATTCAAATAAATTTAAGTCCTCTTTTTTTCCTAGTTTTCCACCAGAATTCCCAATCATTGTCAAAATAGGGGACCCTGCTGACAGTAAACAATATATAGACACTTTTTATTTTGCAAAATATTGTCAAAACCTGAAATCACTTCTGTCGTGGGATCAGGGAAACCGCATAATATGGGCTGAATAATACTAAATAACAATGAATAACATTGGATAATTTAATTATATATGACATATGTTTATATAACACTGTAATCCTGTGAGGCATGACATTTTGTTCCTTCGTATGACCCCCAGAATGACAATAAAGCTCACTTGAATCGACTTGAAATAATAAATAACTTTACCATACCACACTTAATGAAAAATCTAAAAAGGTTCTGCAAGGGTTAGATTTCAGTCAATGAAGACTTCCCAACAAACATGATTGCGTGCGCTGAATTTAAAGTGTCAGTTTCGAATTCAATTACAAAGGCTTCCGAGATGACTTTCATAATTCTACCCGGAAAAGCATGAGCATACACACACTCACATGAGTATTATTAAACACCATTCGACACACACACATTTCTGTAAGAAAAGCTAATTTAATCTTCTGAACACACTTTTGGACAGAATCTCTCGGAAAATGCATAAGCATTATGCTGAACACGCACAGTGAGGTAGCTGTGTGTCATCTGTGCGTTCCTTCCTCTACCATAACTGTTTTATTCATGCGTTTATACATAATGCAGACACAGACATGTGCAGTAGACATTCCTGCTCAGTATTTAAGGTGCAGATATGGTCATTAAATTCTGAGGTTAATGTGGTATTAAGCAAGCACTGAAGGTTGTGTGTGTGTGTGTGTGTGTGGTGCTCAGGCTTGAAGGAGTTCAGTTACACCATTGTTTAAAGACTACAAAGCCAGTAAGGTATAATTTGTTAATAGTGTAGAGACCAATATGTGACTTCTGCCAAGACGTTCCAGAACATGCCAACATGGTGTACAGCCAACTGATATAACCGTGTTCCGTTCAAAGTTGGAAGTGGGCTATTCATAAAGTTAAAAGGTTTTCTGTGTCAGTGTGTCCTGCAGTGTCCTGCTGATACATCTATTCCCTCATTGCTGATTCTTCAGCTCCACAGTAACAGTATCATATTTTGAGATGCGAATGTGAGTCTGTCGTCTATTTAGAATGGGATGCAATGGGAAAACTACATTGTACGACACAAACTAATTATTTTTTTAAATAAACTAGTTCTATATAAGGAATAGGAAACCTAAAGAGTGACCAGTGAATTTGATTCACACACACAAAAAAAAAGAAACAAAGAGACTCTTACTAATTTTTTTTTTGTAAATATTTAGAGAGCGACCACTGTAGCTGGACTCCCAAAACAAATGATTCGTATGAACTGATTCTTTTCAGTGAATCAAAACATACAGCATGACCACTACAGACAATTTTCAAATTAGGAATATTTGTTTTTTAGCATTTTGAAAACATACAGAGCGATCGATTGCTGAAACAGCTGTTTCTTCTTAACAAGCTCTTTTCAAAGAATCAAAACATACAGTTCAGCACAGAGATTGATTCCTGTAACAAGTTATTCTAAGTGATTCTTTTCAGTGAATCAAAACATACAGCATGGCTAGTGTAGCCTGATTACTGAAATTAAAGTTTCATATGAACCACTTCCTTTCAGTGAAATATAAACATAAAGCAACGACAGCGTATAGCTCAATTCTTCATGGAAAAAAAAAATACTCTTATGAGTTACGAGTAGGTTCTTTTCATGAAAAGTTGAAAAAGGCCATTACTCTCATCAGTTAAGAGTAGGTTCTTTTCAGAAGTAGTTGAAGACTGATTTTCTGATTTGAATCAATCAGAAACCCTTTATAATTACTGTTTTTGTCTAACTACATAAGAAAAATAGACTTCTAGACTAAATTGAATGCAACTAAAATTTGGAAATCTGCATCAATAACCAATCCTTAGGTCATTTTGGGACAGTTCCAGGCAGTCACTTCACACTGAAGCTGTTTGCCTTGTTTTCAGATTTATTGATAGGAGCTTCCTGCAGTCACACAGTCTTGAGGGCGGTCTTGTTCCAGTCTTGTTCCACTGTCCTGCCGTGAGATTCTGTGGTTTCTCCAGTTCTGTGCACGGGCCAGTCATATCTTGAATAGAGGGTTTCTGTTGCGTAGTAACTGTGCCCAATGGGTGTTCACACTCACCGCTTAGGAGTTGTGGGTCGTCTCGGGTTACTTGTCGCCCCCGCTGCACTTGTCGCTCTAGCAGGGACCTTTCATCTATTCCACTCTCATTCATTCTGTCCGGACTGATGACTCGGACACAGCCAGATCCACTCCCATGAAGTTGAAAATCTGACATCATGTGGCGTCCTGTTGCACTAGAAACCTAAACTTGTAATGCTACGCTATAATCCCTTCCTTCCTATTTATGCTTGTCCATTTTCGCAAACCATCAGGGAGTCATACTACGATTCTAAACAGGCCATTCAAGTAGAATTTGCGAATATCACACAGGTCAGTTTTTTGAATTTGTTTATTCAACAAACAACTCCACACACTGTGTGAGATCAGCAGGATCGCGATAGAGAGGTGCTATTACGATCTTGGAGAGAATAATTATAAATCATTTACATTGACCCTGAGTTCTTAAAGAGAACTTAACCATGTATTTTCTCTAAATCATTGATATTGTTACAGAGGATCTTTGTCACCTCCCGTATGCATTCCCTGTGGGTTTCTAAAGAGTGTAAGGATGTTAGGGGGAAAACCTGCTTAACAAACTACTAGGCATCAATCTTTTATCCCAATGTGCTCTCAAACAGTGCATACACAAACTGCTTGTGACAGCCAAGAGGTGTACACAGCACATGGCACATTGTTTTAATGAGAGCGTCTGGTTCACAATAAAGGAGGCATGGCCTTTAGCATGCATGCAAGCATGAACAGTAAGGGTGAGATGCATCTGACAGGGTCAGGGTTCTGGTGGGATACTGTTACCCTGGGACATATTTTTGCTGAATCAAAGAGTAGATTTTCACCTGGCTAATTACTAGTCATGAGTTGGAGGAGACTTTTATCCAAAGTGACATTCAGGGACACTTATTTGAGGGACGATTACCCTAGAGCAACCTTAGGGTTAAGTTTCTTGCTCGGTGACACAATAGTGTTATGACTTCTGTCTTATTTCGTGTAGCGCAATTGCCCTTATGGGATTTACTACTATAAGCTATAGGTTAAAAGCTTGGATTTTGACCACACATTACAACAGAATAGAAATTGCCTGAATACAAATAACAAACTATCTATTACCCAACACAAACAAGAAATTAAGCAATAGTTTGATGTCGCAAATAAATGGAAGTAGAAAAATATAGTTTCAGCTATATTGTGTCAAACATCAAAGTGAATAAGGTCTTTGAAAGAAAAAAAAAATGTAAAGTGGGGACTTGAATATGTCACTTGTTGAGTCAATGGAGAAAGATCTGAAGATTCATTGTAAGAAAGCGTGGGAATTATAAGGGAAATATATGATAAATCCCAGAGAAAAACCTGGTATAGAGAAATCCCTTGATTCACCAATCGATTGATGACATTTTTATTTAAAAATAAATAAATAAAACATACAGCATGCATGGATGAAACCTATTAGATTTCTAATATTAGAAAATATAGCATTTCGAAAATATAGGGTCAGTTTCATTCAACTTTAATGAATAGATCTAAATCAGATCTTTTTACAAAATAGTTTTAATTCAAATACTTTATTAAATTAAAGCATTTTATTTTATTCATTTCTATATACCTTTTTTTTTTTTTAAATGGACTTCATTAATTTAGTTTAGAGCTAGACACACTTTTGCTTTAGGCCCCGCCCAGAACCTGCTACAGATCTTTTATTCATTACATCAGATGCAGAATTATATACAGATAATGGATTTGCACAAACCTATTAAGCAGACAGGTGCTGTGACAGGTGTGCATCATCATCATTTTTTTTTTTTTTAATTAGAAAATTAGATTTGGAGGGAGAGTGACACTTTTAATGCTAAAATTACAGACAGAAAAGATGATTTAGAACACAGGGCTTGAGACTCTGATGATATTCATCATGACACGGCAGATCAGGCGGCCATGTGAGAGAGCAGATGGCATCTGTGAGAGGTGTCATGCACAGACGTGACACTGCCAAAGATCTGTAGAGTCATGTTGACTGATTGGCAGATTTCTGCTCCATCAAGCTTCCAAAACTTGTCTCATATTGACTTTGTCTAGTTTCCATCAGTCCAGTCAGTGTGTTAATTGTCTGCTTGCAACATAAGCTGTACATATAATTGGCCTCTTTTCCTCTTTTGAAACTTTTAGGATGTTTTGTGCTTATTTTCTGGGTGTTCTTACAGTGTAATTACACATTTACGTACTGGGTAATATTAATTAACACTACAGTATATGGTTAGAGTTAGGATTAGGGTTTGGGTTACACTTTATTTTACAGTATGTGTACTTACTTGTAATGTACTTGCATTGCACTTATCCAAGGAAGTACAGGCAATACAAGATAACTGCACTGCGTAGGGCTAGGTTTATGGGTAGGTTCAGGGTTAGTAACTAGTTATTACCTAGTTATTGTAATTACTACAGTAAGTACATAGTACATGAGGAACAGGACTGTAAAATAAAGTGCTACCAGGGTTTGTCTTAGGGTTGCATGCCAGTAATTATGCATAATTTAGGGTTATAATTATTAAGTACATGTAACATGTAAAAATACATTGTTGCCCAGATTTAATCTATTAGTACATCATAATAATTAAGATGAATAATTAAGATTAAGTAAGATGAACCAAACATTGTACAGGCTTTCTGATCTGGTGATGAACTTCTCAATCCTCACTCTGAGGAAGAAAAACTAATTGCAAAAATCACTACTCTTCTGCTCTCTGTAAAATAAAAATTTGCATCTATTGTCTAAATTTATGGTATTGATATGGTATGGTAATGTATGGTATTCAAGCTGTTTGACATTGTAACGTTTTGGACTGATTTCTCTCCTGATTCAGGCGAGATTGCTTTCTAACCGGAGAAAGCAATATTATAGATTTTAGCTGGAAGCAATGGTTTGAAGTTAAAACATCTTAATGATGGATTTGCTTAGCACAAAAATGCATTAATTGATGGGAGGAGTCATGATGTTTTCATCAGCTGTTTGAATGGCACCCATTCACTGCAGTGGTCCAATTGGTTAGCATGTATTCTGATGAAGAAACAAACTCATCTACATTTTGGGTGTACTGAAGATGATTAAATTTTCAGCAAATTTTACATTTCGGGTGAACTATTCCTTTAACCTAATGTATTGTCTGTGTGGAAAACAATAACTAAAGTTTTATGAAACATACAGGAAATCAGGCCTCCTGAGACAAACACAGCAAATGAGATCCACAGGAACCTGCTGAGAAGGAGCTACAAATACCATCTGAAAATAACCCAGCCTACAGATCTGTTTACTCAGATGCAATGCAGATTAAAAAAAAAAACAAAAAAACAATGGAGACTCAGGATGTAGAATCCTAAATATACATATAATCCATCATCACGATTCAGACATTGAAATTTGATCCCCTGACTGAGTTCGAGGAGATAATATGATCAGAAATTGATATTATTTGGACCTCTGTCACCTCCTTGGTTTCTTCCTTCATCCCTCTGGATATTTTCCGGTGCCACTGTCACCTTCAATCGCAGAAAAGCTGCTTTATGGCAAGTGCTATTACATAAAGTGCAGCAAAAATGATTCAGAATTGAATTGAGAGCAGATTTAGCTGAGGACTGTGACTGCGGAGCTTGTTTTACTCATTTACGCAGGAGAGTTAAAGTATAGAGCCTCTCACAGCAGCTGTGAATGAGAGTGACGTAACCTGCTGTAAGGTTTCAGAAAGCTTCAAGGCCTGATTGGCAGAAGAGATTTGGGATTATCTGGGAATATTTCGTCTTTCTCTCTGAATCCCATTAATGTCACTCCTCTCACTTCCTGAGTAGCTGAAACACTCCGTTTCGATCTCTCTCTCTCGGGTCAAATAAACAAGCCGATAATGGTGGCAAAAGGATCAATAGGTTAGATGCTGAACCGAATTTTCCTGATGAGTTTGACTTGGAAGTCAAGATTACATCTACTCAGCATTATATTACTCTGCATGCTCACACAACCATGCTACAAGAGTTCAAGAGGTCAAGTAACCAAATGACCAAACATCATATCATAACAATTTAAATTGCACTACATCTTCTGTGATACACAGGATTGACACGCCATGAAATTATATGATAAATGTCAGAACTCAGACCTTTATGCCTAGTCTAAAAAGAGTTTTAATTGAAACCAAGCATTAAGCTTGTTCTGAAATCCTTAGATTTCTTACATCAGAAACCTTAACATACTGGCATAAAGATCCAAAGCAAACCAGAGCCATTTCTTTTCATGTTTTTTAAAGGCATAACAATAAAAACATACAAATATAAATTAATAATAAATAATACCATAATAAATAATAATAAAACTACATAA
>JAUCMS010000031.1:8503181-8519374 GCA_032357445.1 Enteromius radiatus | reverse complement strand
CAGAAACTTTATTTATACCTCAAGAAGGAAAAATAAATGAAATAATAACTGTATTCCTTCTGACTTGAAAATGATTGAATCTGTGAAAATGCACTGAAACTTAATATACACCTCAAGTGGGAAAAATAAATAAAATTGTAATAACCGCAATACTTCTGACTTAATACTATCTGTGAAATTGTGTCAGTCTGAAGTTTAAAGACTGGTATTGCATCTGCAGTACATATAAATGTGTGTCAGGTAAAAAAAAAAGAAAGGGGAAGAAGAGAGAGAACAAGAGAGAGATGGAATATGCTTTGATAATGCAAATGTAATTTTATTTGTCATGCCAATTAAGCACACTAAATAGAAAGTGAAAATCAAATTGAATTAAGAGAAGACAGAGAGTTGAGCAAGAAACACACTCACTCATTATGACAAGAAAGTCTGTGTGTTCACATCTGAATCAATCACAGCCAATAACACTCTTCATCATGCAAGACAGAGGACCCAAATTGGCACAGCATTGACAATTTTGAGTATTTCTTCTTCATTTTGCCAAGCTGAGTCCAGAAGTTCAGGGAGCTCAGGGCTAAAGCAGCATATACCAATTAGGACGGCTGGTTGAAATCCAAGCTGGTGTAACGTTTGGAGAGGAACCCTCACATTGTTGAAGAGCTGAAATATCTCCAATGACTTTGCTCAACATGTGTAGAGCACCAGCTAAAAAAATGATGGCACAGAACTAAACTTGACTTAGTACAGTATATTAGGATCTGCTTTGAGTTTTTGAGCTGCATACCGTGCTTTTCACAGGCTTTTACTGGGAACTAATTGCAACAAACCATTTCAAAAGTTTGGGGATGGTAGGAAAAATATCTCCAATGTTCACCAAGTAATATTGTGAAATATTAAAGTGCCCCTATTTTGCCATTTTAAAGGTAGCTAATGTTGTTTTATGAGTCTCTTAAAACAGGTTTAAATGTATGCAAGGTCAAAAAACACTTTAGTTTTCCCCAAAAATAGATTTACTTTTACCCCATTTCTAAATGATTCATAAACAACTCGTGTGAAGCAGTTCGAAGCATCAAACTTTATATCAACCCACATAAATACGCCGTCGAGTGCCATAATAACTATGCCAAACCTATGTAAATAGGGCGCTCACATGACGTAAAGCATTTTCTGGCGCATAATGTGATGTTTGAGAACCTAAAACCCCATTTCTCGACACGGCAACACATAACCGCTGTAGTGCTGAATTTTGACGACCCCCTGCCAGATTATGACTCCCCTAGTATAGGTAGGTTTAGTGTTAGATGTGGGGGAGGAGTTAGGATTAGGGGTGGGGTTAATATTAGTATTGATTTCAACGAGGGGAGTCATAATTCGCCAGGGAGTCAAAATAACACAGTTATCAGAAATCTCCACTCCACGCCGGAGTTTTTAGAAATAGTAATTTTCTGTGATAAAAACTGGGTTTTCATGTAAATGAGAGGCCAAACTGCAGGGAAATACCTGCGTCTTCCCTTCGTGTAAACGGGGCCTAAAACTAATGATGACACAGACAGAGAGTCAAGCTGCAATAATCACAATATTAGACTACATTAGGCCCACAGCTGAACAGCAGAAATACAGAAACGCAAGTTAGCCGGTGACCAGGACATCTGCAGGGTTGTTACACAGTTTAAGTACACAAATACGTATTTTGAACGATCACTAGAAAATACAATCATCAATTATTAATCTTACTTATAGTTAGAAGTTCAGAGGAGCAAGTCGGTCCAAATAAACTGGGCACTGATCCATCTTTTAATATCATGAAGAATCTCCATGTGGAGATTGTACTGTTTGGGGGCGGGGCAAGTTGTTTGCGACGTAGAACGTGGGCGGATATTATGCAAATGTGTTACTTAGTGACAATGTTGTTTTCTATTTTAAAATGTTATATATAATGTAATTTATAATTAATATATTTTGTACATGATTCTTCATTCTAATATTCAAATTCTTTCATTTTTAAAAAACAAATTTACTGTTAGAAATATTAATGGTGCTTTTTGCTCATTTTAATACATCCTTGCTCAATGAAACTATGAATTTATTATAAAAAATAATATATGCTCATCAAAAAGTTTGAACAGTAGTGAATACATGCGGAAAAAAAACTTCCTAAGAACTTAATAATTGAGATTTATCACTCTGCTTTAAATGTGGGCAGCATGTTGGTACTGATAATGTCCACGGGTCATCAGATTTTCCACTGAGCTTCTACTTGTAATGAGTGGAGTATTTCAGGAAGTTGCTCAAACTTTCCTCAGTAGCTTTGCATGCAAGAATGTCTCCCTGTTTTATCAAATCCCTTTGCTGTCTGAACAATCTGCTCAGATTTGCAAACTTTGTCTCTTTCCTGTCCATAAATTTCCTGTTTCAAATGCAGCACAGCACATGCAAAAGAAAACCCAGAGTGTATTATCGTGTTACCTCAGTGTGAGGCAAAATGATGAAATATGATGTATTCAATTTAAAAATCACCCAGACAGCCCATTATTCAATGTGTGTTGACAAAAACAGAAGAGCATCTCTCAAAACTACTGCACTGCTATAAGAGACAAAAAAACAAAGCTCGATCAGTTTCAGAATCAGTCTAAAAGTCCTGTAGTTTTTCTCTCTTCAGAGTTGCAAAGAGCACTGCATTATGGGAGTTCCTGAACTCAACATCATTATGCCATTACCTGTGTTGGTACAACAACACTATTAAAATAGCTGGGTATCCATCCTGACATAAAAATGATAGAATCTATGAAAATTACAGATTTTTCCAAACCATATGGATTCCTACTGAAATGATTGAATTTCACAGAGAACAAACGTGAGCACACTTTTATTCAACAGTTTTTGTTATATTCTGAATATTCAAAGGAATTAATTGGATGCAAACACAGCTACTGGCATGATGTAATTTCCTAAGTGCTTTTGTTGACAAGTTAACAACCCCAACCGCAAATCCACATCTGGTTTCTCACATTACCTATTTGTGCTCTTCACATCGCTGCAAGGCCAATTCAAGGACAATTTCAGAGACATGGAGTGTTCTCCATCAGATCTCCCATAGCAGCTCAAACTCCCTGACCATTAGCTCTCTCATCTGTTCCAAGCATCTGATAAATCACATATGACTCAATCCGCATGCTTTACCTTCTCTTTACCCAGACCACACCACTAGAGAGACAATTATAATCCTTTTAGCTTAATAACCATGCAATGCAAATCTGCTTAATGAAAGCATATCAGGATACTGTACTTGTTAAAGACAGAGTGAGTGAGAGAGACAGACAAGGAGGGGGATGGAGGCAGCTTTTTCTCCAGGCAGCTAATTATCTGATGGTTGTTTTTTAGTCATTGTAAGCGAGAGCGCTTCATGGTCAGTAACCTGGTCACTCGACAATGATGGGAGAGGCTCTAAGGCCCTGAATGGATCTCACCAACCATTTTGTCTCTGGAGCTCTCTCTAATTAAACAAGGTTCTATCTGTATTCGTCTTTTATTCAAGTTGGTTACTGAGAGCGCATGGTGCCAGAAGCCGCAAGAGACCCGAGCTTTGTCCTCATGTGCATGTGGGATCAGGTGTTTGATATTCATTCCTTGAATTATTCCCAGGGCATTCATAAACATCCAACAAAGAGCGTTATAGTGAAAATATTCACAGTAATGAAACAATCTCTGTGATATGATTGTTGGTCAATTAAATTCTTTTCATTTATTACATTGCATGCTTTTGTTCCATCACTATTGTTTGCTTGTTTTTATGTTTCAGCTGGAACTATGTGATTTCTGAATCCAGTGACCCCTGGAGGCTCACGAAGGGATGCTTAAAAAATAATAATAAGTAAGAAATATGAACATATTTATTAAATATATTGATTAAATAAATAAACACAATTTTATATAATCTATAAAAATATATGGCTAATATTTTTATCAAAATTTCTGAAAAAAAAAGAAATCTGGAATCTGGAAAATATTATTAATTATTCATACATGTGCTTGCAGATTTGTTATTACTGTTAAAATGCATGGTAACACTTTAGTATAGTGACCGATTCTCACTATTAACTAGCTGCTTATTAGCACAACTATTATTAAACATATTGGCTGTTTATTAGTCATTTTAAAGCACATATTCTGCATCCCTAGTCCTACCCAATACCTTAACTTAACAACTACCTTGCTTACTATTAATAAGCAGTAGTTTAGTAGTTTATGGAGGCAAACATTGTAGTTAATGGTTTGTTAATGGCAAGAATTGTACATTAAAATACAGCATGACAAATACATTAAATAAAACTTTTTCATTTTCTCAAATTTTCTGTGTATACCAATTAGCCACCTAAGAGTTTTCAGGCCACAGTTTGGAATCCATAGAGCGAGGTACTGTATTCAAGATTTCTCCAGGGGAATGTCCCAGTACCATTAAATATACTGTAAGTTGCTCTGGATACAAAATATGGCCACTACAGCAGACTAGACCATTTAAAGTGGGTTGTTAACATCAGCATTAAACAATGACTTCAGAGGCACTTGTGAAACCATAAGGTCACTTTGCTGAGAAGGGGATACACTTAATGTCATTGCAAAGCATTGCTCTCCCTTAGAGAGTACAGGCTGTTACAAACAAGAGCTCTGATTATTGGGGCCCATAATGAACCTTGTCATTGTTGTCATAGAGAATATACTGTATTGTGTGCCCTCTGAGTCTACGGTCATCTGAGAGCTGATATGAATGAGATGTCCAGTGATTGGAGGCTCGCACTACATTAAAAATGAAACTGAGATCCTGGCAGTAGCCATTTTGGATCTCATTAATATGAGACACTGGCCGTAGCTTCACTGGGGACCCAGAGAAGACAAGCTGCCATTTTGAAAGGGCACGTCAGAATGTGAATTGCCAACTAAGACCACCTCCTGACTCAGCTTTAGATAAGAGACAGTGAAAGCGCAGGAGCGTGAGAGAAAGAGAGAGAGAGAACAGGGACCCATGCACCATTTTTGTACAGCTACCTGGGAAACTTATCTCTAATAGTTCAGGGACCAAGGAATCTTGTAGGTGTCATTTAAACTTATCTGTGTGAATATGAAAGAAATAATGTGTGCGTGAAGACAGGTTTTTATAAATGCCCACTTTCACAGTGTTTTTGGAAATTGGAACTTTGTTGTATATCAAAAAATTGGGCCCTTTTTATTGCAAATGTATTCCTTGGATTTGCGACTTTACTGAATACCTTACAATTTTTATTCTTTTTTTAAATTATGACTTTATTCCTCACAATTGTACAGCACTTTTTTTTCAAATTATAGCAAATTTATATCTGACAAGTGAAACTTCATATTTTCACAACTGAAACTTTAATAACTGTCCTAACACATTCAATGTAATTTGTAATTCTATTGTTTTGCCTTTTTTACTTTTACTCTGAGGTGGAAATTGTCTGTCTTGCCAAAAACTAGCAAATTTGATTAAATTATACAAATGACTCAATTATTCCAAATAAATGTACGTTATATTCACACACAGACTCTCTCAGATGTACAGCCAGTCATTTATGAAAAAAATATCCTGGTCTTTTCCAAGGAAACCTTAAAAGTGTGTTTGAAGCTGGAAAAAGTCTAAAAGCTTAGAATTACAGACTTGTACAAAGCTATCATGAGAAGTGAGAGCAATTTCACCACAGACTGTACTAAAAGCCCACTTTGATGAATCCTATATTTTACCAGAATGTCACAATATCACAAACATTGACCTGTGATATTTTGCAATCTTGTATCAGTTGTTACATTATTTACCCTTACAATCTCAATATGACATAAATATCACCAACCTCATGAAGATGCTTTTAAGGAGTATGATTTTTTTCTGACCCGCTCAATTTGGAAGTTCTCCACGAATAAGTGATTATTTGAAATAACAGGTATTTTGATAAGCGGTCTAAGCTCTTCTAGAGCACAAAGAGTGTCCTTATTGACTTTTAAAAAAAGAAAGCACCACAGAAAAGATGAAAGAGAAGGAGACAGAGTCATCTTTACAAAAAGGGGGTGTCAAATCTTTCGAGCAAAGAAAGAGCTGACAGCACCCAAGATGACCATTTCTATTTCCTGCAACCTAGAAGCCAAACAGATCAAATCAGGGGTTTAGAAAAGTTTAGCAAAAGAGAGAAAAGACTGAAGGGGTGAGAAGAGAAAAAAAAGAAATAAAAAGAGCCGTTCAGAAGACTCGCTAAAAGTTGTTTTCACACAGGACGTGACACTTCTCAAGCGATTTCCCCTTCAGGTGACTTTATTTCTCCAAGTCAGCGCTTTTTCTCCAAAAAGCACAGCAGGACACAACAAGGCCACATTTGCCTCTTGAATATTAGCTTGACTCGTCACAACAGGAATCTGCTATCTTGCATTATTGTCTCTCACCAAGAAAAAAAGAGCACTGGTTCATTGTCATACAGTAGCACGGTTCATGAACACACACACACACACGCATCTCTGCACTAATACACTTATCTACTACTGAAGATGTCTGTGCGGGTGAATGATGTGGTGTGTGTGTGTGGGGGGAGGGGTGTAACACAGCTGTAATGAGTAATTAGAGGCAATGCTCATACTGACAAAATAAAAATGCAGGTGAGATAAACACACAGTTGGGTCCTAATAATTTACACCTCCCGCTGTGTGTCATCTATCTACATACAGGATCTTAAGTCGTTTTATTGACTGGTAGGTAAAGGCTAGAACTATGCTATGTCAAAAGCGTATGTGTGTTGCTGATAGGGGAGATTAAGTGTGTGTGGTATATTTGACAGGTGAGTTTCTTCTCAGTAGGGTGAATGTGAGCTAAAGAGCAAAGTGAAAGGTCATCACCACTCAACTGTCACTCAAAACCAGGGAGGCTAATCGATCACAGAGACCCTGGAAACCAAACAGAAACGCAATACTCAGTGTCCTCAGGATATCCAATATTTCATGCTGTAATTTCTTAACATTCTGGGACTGGATTCACCAAGCATTTAATATGCTTAAAGATAAAACAAGTGCGTGCAAATGCATCAGTCATCACCACTGCTAAGCATTTATTCCTTAAAAATGCAGCCAAAACTTGTTTTGTAGTTTATAAATGCAGTTTGATACAGCCCCTGAATCATAACAAACATATAACCAATTCAGTTACAGAGAGGGGCTTTTCATATCATTAGCAAAGCATTATTACCTATGGCTGTTGATTTTCAGAAGATAGCTGCCTGAGATTGCGCATGGTTTGTGTTACATTAGCAACACGTTATTAGCTGCTTGATAGCGTATCAAGCCAAAAGCTAATGATATCAATTATTATACGTGTCCAATGTTGAAGAGACGACCCTGTATAATTCGCTCTTCGTGTTTTTCTTTGGAATTATTTTCTGGTTCAGACATGAACAGCGTATATAGCCGTGATTAAGTGGAGGTGGGCACTTATTTGCATATTCATGTAAATATTATATCCACGTCTACTTAATGAGGGAAGCTGTTTTAAAGCATGGAGAAATAATTTTCACAGGAAAAAAATATTTAAATATGTCATTTTGATCATCAAAGTTTAGTTTAAAAGGATAAAATTAGTGACTTCAAGAATGTTATTAGCTTTTTAACACAAGTTCTAAAAAACTCACTGCAAATAACTTAAAAAGTTTGAATAACTTCTAAGTTATTTTAAGTTGTTTAACTTCAAGTTAAACAGTGATTTTAATGTTTAATTTCTTTAAGATACTTTTTAAGATAATATTTGATCATTTCAAGAACTGCACTTACACCACTTAATTCTTATGAACTCAATTATTAATCAAATATTAATTAAACGTAATAACTTTGTATGAAGATTTTCTAAAGTTGACTTTCTGCAATATCTAATTCTTATGAACTCAATTATTAATTTAAATGTAATAACTTTGTATGAAGATTTTCTAAAGTTGACTTTCTGCAATATGATAGAAATTAGTCCTGATAATGGCTCATAAAATTCATCTTAGGTAGCCTCAAACTGAGGATTTGCTCATATGAGGAAAGCAATAGAAATGTCTGCGCTGGACAGATGATGACAGCTGGCCTTCATGCTTGATAACATAAATCAAGTCGTGCTACATTCATACATCAATGTCTGTGAGTGCCACTGCTGATCCAGCTTGCCTGTGTGACACAAACACACTCAGCATGTTACCACATATGTCCTCAGCACATTTCCACATGGCTATACTTCCACTGGATTCCGATTCCAAGAAGTGTCTATTTTAGCTACTTAAATTCACCATCAGAACACACATTACAGTGACAGCACATTAGTCTGTTCTGAAGAGAGGATTTAAATGGAAATAAAGACTAAGGAGGAAACCAACACCTGCAGCTTTTCTACTTGTTGACGTTATAGCCTCACAAGAAGGTCTGGAGATATCGGGTAACTGCTCGAGTAAACGGATCGGACATAAAGATAAAGTAGAACGGCGTGGTTAATCGATTTATTAGAGATACCAGTCACTCACTCACCTTCCTGTACCGCCTGGAAGGGGTTGTTGGGCTCGATAAGTTTGATAGAATGGGTAATCCTCTCGCTCTGGAGGATGTCGTCATTCAAACTCAGATCTGAAATGGCAAGCTGAAAAACCTCGTCGTCCCGTATGGCGTTCTGTTCAAAAATAGCTCCTGTTGGAAGAAACAGAATGTTTGTTATTAATACCTCATTAACAGTCATTCCATATGCATGTCTGGGGTAAAACTGAAGGGAATGCAGATTCATCATGTGGGTCAAACTGTTAAAAGTATATTATGCCCATTCAGGTTATCAAGTATGCACCATATAACCATCAGATACGATTTACTGCAACTTCCTAACCTGTCAATAGCCAACGGCATTTCAGGAGCGACTTCAGCACCATGGAGAGCGCAAGTGCTGAAAGTGCTGTAAATATTCTATACGCATCCCTAATCTGTCAAGGGCATTTTGCAGTCTGTGGAAACACAGTGGGCTGTAAGCCTACAGGAAGATCTTTTATGTCAAGGGGATCTTATACGTGACAAGGTGCATCCGTGATAAATATGAGGTTGTGTTATATGTTGCTGGAGTTTACTGTGCCCTTGTAAAGCATAAAAAGTGGACAGGTCATACAAAATATCCTAGACAGATGAGTGAAATGGAAAAAAATTAATGAAGTAAGGGATTAGGCTGTTATTGCACAGCTACTTCCAAAATAAATAAACAACTGAATATGAGGTATTGATTTGAAGAAAGTTTTTTTTTAATATCTTACTGGTAGATTAGCTTAAAGCTTCCACAAATGAAAACAATCGGCTTAGCAATAAGACAACCAGTGATGCAATATCACAATATTAATTTAAAAACTATTCATTTGCAATCCAAATGTTTTAAATTGAAAGAAGCTGCCAAATTTGCACTGATATGGATAGGGAAACGACACAAGAGCGCCAGTCTGTTGGTACATTTTCAGTTTAGAGGTCATTATACAAAAATATTGTACTCTTCTTTACCACAGCTGGCCTATCCGATTCAAGTATTCCAGTGGGTCATGTACAAAGCAGGGTAATTTTTTCATCCAGCTGTTTACAGATTAAACCTAGACATAATACTGCACAGAGCGATTAAAATGTTGACTTCACATGACTGAGTAACCCACAAAGTGCTGTTTCACTAACAAGTCCTTGACACTTGGAAATACAGCCCAGTATTAATTCAGAATGTGTCTGGATGCAATCAATAAGGCTGATTTGTGCAGGACTATAAACAGTGACCCACTGATGATATGACATATTGAGATCAAGGCGACAGTGATAAAATGCACAGAGCAGCCGGCTTGAAGTGCCAAAGGTGTAGGAGAAGCAAATAGGGCTTTATTTATTTACATGCACGGTTAGCCATCAACAAACAGCCGCTGAGGCCTCATGCAGTGCACCAAGACAACAAAAGTGTGCTCATTGTAATCACTTCGCCAACACATGCAGGTCAAAGACAAATACGAATGTTTAAGGTTATAAAAAGGAGAAATCTTTTCAAAATCTAGTCTACAACATGTGCAAAGTTCTTATACACCATGCAATCTTTGTATTAGTGCTGGACTCATACATTTACTTTATTAAAAAAAATGTGTATACAATTTTACAAAAAAACTAGTTTGATTTAATTATTCTATGGATTTATGTGGTGTAACCACAAAGAAATGCTAAAATACTTTCCTTACACTTGCAATTTTATCAAATAACCAGACATTTTAAGTCATAAGTATAAAGATGATAACTTTAATTCACTTCACTTGTTATTGGTCTTTTCATAACTTCCAAATAAAATCAAAAGTGTCCTCTAGGTTTAATGGTTTTCTTGTCACATGACAACTAAATGGCTTCCTGTATATTGCTAACTTTGTTTGGCAGACAGATGTTTTTCAAATATTACTATATATAATGTAACATATATATATTATAATGTAAGATATATTAAACAAAATGTGATTCACATCATGTCACTATACAGCACAACAGGAGAATTGTTATCCACCACCTAAAACTACCTATACCCAGGGGAAATTATAATCTAAATTAAGGATAAACCATTAAATCAAACCATTTAGACCTAATTAACTAGACGAGCAATAAAAGCCTGAGAAGAATTCTATACATAGACTAACCGGTAACTAACAAGAAGTCAGAGCATGATATGATCACAGTAAAGGTTCATTCTGCTGAAGTGCAAATGTGTTGTACAATAGAGTCTATGCTTCAACTTTGAGACTTAACATTATCCTTCTTTAAGGCTAAGCTTCAAATCTAATTTTGAGTGATCCTGGTGATGAGAAGAACAGTCAAGCGCACCGGATGATGCGGAACATCCACTGCATACAAAAGAGAGGCTCCCTAACCAGCAGAAGAGCACTAGATTTACGCATTAGAATACGGCATGAACCAGACTAATATGATCACATTTCTGCACGTGACATATTTAGGTTTTGCGCCTATACTCATTTTCATTTTCATTCCCAGCATAAGTTACCAAAGAGGGTTGAATGCTGCATACTAACACAAGGCTGCCAAGCTCACTAACACAAACCACTGATAAAACAGTCTGAGATAAAGGTTATACATTATACACTAGGAAGGCATCAACACATGAAGTTCTGTTAAGAAACGCCAAGCCAGCACGAGAAGAGACTTGTCGCGCGCTCAGTACCTCAATGAACTAAATTAAAATTTCCGTCACGTTCAACAGAAAGTTCAGGCTTAAGGCTGGGGAGGGGTGGACTGGAGTTAACCCCGAAACAGACCGAGAATAGACGTTTCGATTTGTTTATACGTGTATCTAAAATCATTCGTGAAGACTACGCGTCCAGCGCCAACTGAAATGCACTTTGTGGACCTGTTTGCTAATATTTCCTGGCAAGTCAAAGCCGTTTGTCAAATATCAAACAGTTCGGGGGAGCGAATACGCCTTCTATCAAGTCAAACCTGCACACTTCAGATTTTAAAATACGATGCACTGAAGAAAGCCATCCGTGATTCAGCGCGTCTGTCCGAAACCGTGCTTACCGATGTGAATAATGGAGTCCGCGCGAGCTGAGCGGCACTGCAGGATCCATAAGGAGAGGCTGATCACGAGCAACTCCATCTCCAGTTCTCGCCCCGGTGTATCATCCACGCGTCCACGTCGTTTCAAAAATCCAGTTCCAGAGAGAAAAAGAGCGTGCGTGAGAAAGACCGCTGTGGAGGAGATCAAGGATGCGTCACTTCTATCTCTCTCCAAGATCTATTAAAATTGAAAGTGAGAAAGGATATTCGCGGGGAGAAAAAGAAGCTCTCAAGGGAAGGAAAGCAGAAAAGGAGGGGTAGGAGAGCGAGGGAAACGACGGGGGTACCACGGTCAGAGGCAAAGCAACGGGTCCGCGCGCTCCAGCTCTCAGTGTGGTTTGGATACTGCTAACTGCAGCGCAGAGAGAGACCCCCCCCCCTCTCTCTCTTTTTCTCTCTCTCTCTCCCTCCCTCTCTCTCTCTCTCTCTCAAAGCTCGCAGTCTTTCGCGTTTCGCTCCACCACGTGACCAAAGAATCGAAAGATCGGAACGGTACGGTAAAACCAAGGAGAAATGAAATCTGCGCTCGCCGGAGAGAGTCGTCACAGCGGAGTGGCGGCGGGAGGTCTAGCGCAACCCTGAGCGCGTGAAGTTCGGCCGGCCACCGGGAAGGAGAATCTCCTAAAACATTAAGTGCTAAACTATGTTTTTCAAATAAGACGCACGAACCTAACTGGGTTTAAACTCAGGGCTGCTGGGGGGAAAGAAAAGTTGCTGATACGGACGGTTCAGATTCTCCACAGAAGTTCGCCGCGCTGACAGCGACTCCAGAATTGAGAAGAGCGACCGCGGGCGCTCCGTTCATCGGTGGAAATGTTGCCGGTAATCTCTACAGAGCCCGCTAGCACCCTGTAAAAGCAAAGAAACGGACTCTGTAGCAACCACGGAACGATGGAAAACAAGTGGGTGATTGAGACTGAATGACTGTGAATAGTGAATGACCGACTAACATCGAATCTTCTATACTATGGCGTATACACATTGACACATTAAGTAAAACATTATACAGATAAGGTGAGTCGTTTGCACGAATCTGGCAGCTCATGGAAAGAAGTCTTTATCTCCGTTATTGAAAAGACGCGTAAATGGGTCTCAAGTCACGTTTCTTGCAGAAACGTTCCTGCATACTTTTCTGACATTGTTCTCTGTATACGATGGAAAATGATAACCTTCACCTTACAATTAAAGGATATTTCTTGAAACGACACTAACAGAAATATCTCTTAATTGTTTGGTGAAGGCTATCAGGTCGTCAGCTCGGATCAGTCGGCCGTGGACAGCGCCACAGCGCCCCTCTGGTCAATCGGAAGAAGTGCCTGTTGCGAGGCGTTCTGAGAACTCTACAGATTTGACAACTGTTATGCTTAATAAAATGAGCAGAATATACTTGGTGCGCTTCGTGATTATGCATGCAGTGAATGTATTATAAGGTCATTAACGTGTTTCTCTGCAAATTATTATATACGTTTAATTTCCTCAGGTAAACATAAATAAATGTAAAAGTAATTTTAATTGTAATTTTACTATTAGATAATTTTGCCTCACTTGAAATACCACATTAGCTAAATGTAAGACACCGATGATTAACACAAATATTAATCCAGTAGATCTAGTAGAACGCTTTAATTCACCCTTTAATATTTAATGTGCTGGACCCAACATGTAGACCATACAAATATGATGAATGAAAGTAAAGGAATAGGAACTAAATGAGCCAAGTCTTTGGTACAATATATAATAATAGAATAATTTCAATTCATCTCACTTTTTTATAGCCTAATGGATGGCAAGTGCATGTCATCACTTACTAACCATATATCCAGTCTTCCAGCTACATTGAAATAACCTTTCACAGTAACCTTTGCACGATATCCTCATAAGCATGCTGACAACAGATGTAGCTTCTTTATTTCCATGGAGCTGAGCAGGTAGTCCATCAGAATGTTGTCTTGAATCATCAGGACATCAGTTCATTTCCTTTTAGTTGTCTGTACACATTTGTAATATCTGATGACTAAAGCAAGATATGCAACATCTGGGTGACGACTCCTGTTGATGGATAGAAAAACGCACATGGGACTTACGTCACTGATGAAATACAAAATGCAACAAATCTGATTGACTGTGCTGAACTTATTGTATCCAGAAGGTGTCTGTAACAGCTTTTCAGTTCTACATAGACTCCCTCCCAGTTTAATCTAATCAGCAGCTAATGCTTGCGCCGGTTGATATGTGGTTTTAATCTGGACTAATGACAATGAAGCATGTGCTGAGTACTGAATCAGCTCTGCTGATAGTTAAAGCGACCCTCCATATTTAAGCTCATCAACAATAAAACAAAAATAGAATTTTTATGAATTAGCTTAAATTTAGAAGTGCATAGATCGATGCCTCAAGATTCAATCCCAATACAAAGGACATGAGAAAACAAGCCGCAAGGATGAAAAGAAACAGAGAATGTGGTGGAGATGAGAGGTGTTAAGCTGCTGTCCTACCACTTGTCAGAGATGAGCCGTGACATGTACATAATTAAAGCCGATCAAAGGGAAGCAGACATGTTTAGTGCCCCCAAGCTCCCCTCCAGCTGTAGCCTCATTAGTGGACTACCATTATGAGTGGATGAAAACATTACAGTCCATATTACCACTGCATAAATACACAAGGCTCTTGCGATACAATAAACAGTCACAGGATGCTGGTTAAAATTGAATTCAGGTCAGACAGTGGCAACATTTTAACATTTGGAGTCCTATTTGAGACAAAGACATCACATGAGGTCAGAGGAAACTGAAAATCAAAACAGGGGAACACAGATTACTGCAAGAACACAACTACATAAGATTGCTTAATATAACATTCTGCAACAAAGTGAGAACACAAAACTCACCCCAGTGAATTCATTGACTGAACCACCAATTATGCTATTTATGTGCTTGACAACATTTGTTTAATTAAGCTCATTATTTTCACCATCTCATCATGCAATCTGTAAAATAAAACAACAATTTCTGGTTTCAGATAAGCAAAAAGGGATATTTTACCCCAAAATTTAAATTCTCTCATTAATTACTCAAACCTGTAAGACCTCCGTTTATCTTTGGAACCACTGATGTCACATGGACACTTTTAACAATCTTTCTGGGCCTTGAACATGCCAGTTGCATTTTTCTGCCGTTTTGGGTCCTTTTCACACCACATTGATTGCTATGGTCCGAACCAGTTGAAACGAACCAAAATGCAGTCATGTGACAACATCTACATCCAGATGTATTAAACGTATTTCGTAAACTGCTTTTTAATTGGTCAGAATTAACGTGCGGGAAAATTCCAATGGAACTCCCAGAAGTAAACAAAGGGAGGAGACAACAAGCCGCTATTTGGTATGGAGGGACGACTGCGCTGGCTGATTGTATCGCTGGTCATCGTATACTATATAGTTTGTATACATCACTTTAGACAAACTATACATTTCGAGAAAGAAGCGCGGATGCGGCTGAAAAACAATGTTTTAATGCACTGGAAACGGCGAAGGCGCATCGCAAGTCACTTCAGGAGGAGGCGTGAATTCATTTTGCGAAACTGTGACATGGTCATCTTCCGGAAATATTACCAACGATCCATCAGGTAAGATGACTACGGAAGCTGGATTAGTCCAAAAAGGCACAGTACTTTTTGCAGTTGGGTCTGTTCGAGTTCGGATCATGTTCTCACCACAAACGAACCGCTCCAGTGTTTGTTTGAAAGCGTACCGAGACTGTACGCTTTTTTGGTCCGCTTTTGGTGTGCACTCGGGTGCGACTGTTATATTCACACCTGCCCAAACGAACCGCACCAAGTGCGAAAACGAACTCTAGTGCGATTCAACCGAACTAAATGAGGCAGGTGTGAAATCACCCTTAGAAAAAAATCTTCTGTTTGTTGAAGGTATGAAAGATTTTGGCTATGAACTTGACACATGTAGCAATGTTCTTGTTTCTCACTCTGTTAATGCATTTGGTCAGACTTTTCAAACCGGTTGTGTGATTCCTTTAAACCGTGATTTAAGAGAAGAGCATCTGTTTGGTGAAGTTTTACAAATAGTTCCACAATGTGAAAAAGAAAGGGTTTTAGTTTTTCTTAGAGTTTTATCTCAAATGTATTTTCACCCACACTTGTTTGCCTTTGCTGTCCAAAGAACAAATGAATTTAAAGTCATTAATTTAAGCAATGCTACTGATTTAAAACCACTTCACATCATTTATAACAAAGAAAACCTTTTTGTTAATCCAAGATATAAAAATGTGAATATTAATTTTGTGAAAATTCATAAGTGAAGTTAATAAATATTGATATATTTGAAAGAAAAAAGTTGTTTTTGTATTGAATTCATTGTAACTGGTAAAAAATAGCACAACTATGACACAAATTGTGTTATTAATGACACATTAGTGTGCTAAATATTTTAACACTGAATGTGTAAAGATGAATAACACACTGGTTGAGTTAAAAGTCACACAAAATGTGTTGTCCTTAACTAGACACACAGGTGTGTTAAGATATAACACAGGTTGTGTTGTTTTTAACACATC
>JAUCMS010000031.1:8450517-8462693 GCA_032357445.1 Enteromius radiatus | reverse complement strand
GATGGCGGCGTTTATCGGGGAACCCGATATTACAAAACCGATAACCGATTATGGTAAAATGCTAAAATATCGGGAAACCGATATATCGGTCGATCTCTACTAAAATTAAGAAAAATTAACTGCTGTCAAGCAAAGTGAGAGTGGCCAACTCAGGGCAGATTGGAATAATTTGTGTTTATACATTATAATCTTGATTATACCTTTTGTTAATTTGATTAACATATACATATACATATACATATACACACACCCACACATACACGTATATAAAATGTAAACATGAAAAATATCATGAAAAACAGCTGGGTTTATGTAAATTTCTTTGAGTATTTGAACCACTCCTTAGCAGATCGATGCAGGACTATGTAATAAATGTCATGTGAATCTCACCAGGACACGGATGTCGAATCTCTGCTCCTGAGGCAAATACCGTGGGACCTTCAGAACACAGTCCAGTGCAGTTTGTATGAGGCCATCCTGCTCACCTGTTTTAGTGCTGCCCCACTCTAAGGGTCACAGAGAGAGAGAGAGAGAGGAACATAAGATAACCCTCACATCCTCGATCTTAACATTTATACAATTTCAGTTCTTCTCATTCCACATTTATAAATGCAGTATTAGCACTGTATAAATTCTGTAAAGTGCAGTGTCTCACCGTTATCGTGGGTGAGGTTGAGCAGAACTCCAATAACGGCTCTCATACAATCTTCCACGGCCTTGCCCACGTTGCTATGACTACTCTGCGGGAGGGCGGAGCTTGATGAAGAGACCTCTCGGCTGTAACGCTGTATCATCTGCTCACAATGCTGCAGGGCCCTACACACACACACACACACACACAAAACACAACCCCAGAATGACAAATATCCTGTCATACAAAGCAACACTGCAACACTACACTTTCTACATCATCACACACCTTGCTGAGGACACTATGAGCTGGGACTCCTTGTAGGCGATCAGATAAGCCTGGTTCTCAGGGTTATGGACTGTTACCTGGATTTGTAAGAGAATTAGGTTTTAAATGAATTATAGATAACATTAAGTCATGTTATTAATTACTGCAGGTTATTTAAAGTATTGCAGGTCTTTCTTTAAAAGGAAATCAATTAAAACTGTTAATAGTCTTATTAAATATCATCCAGTGTCCACTTACACTCTCCAGAACTCGTAAACAGCGCTCCGCTCCCCAGAGGGACGCCACCAGACTGTCTTTATCTTCTTCTTTACTCAAGTTCTCCACACACTCTTTCACTGAGGGCAAAAAAACACATTTCAAGCCATTTTCTTTATAAAATCGAACAAATCAAGAACAGATGGACTATGATAGGGTACCTTTATCTACGATGTGGTCCAGTCCCCCAAGCAAGCGCAGTTCCTCCTTAAACCAATCTCCGGCTCGCTTCGACGTAAGAGACAGTAATGTCTCCATCGCCAAGTGACCCGTCTGAAAGGCAAAAAGTCACAATTTGGAAAATTGCATTTAAGCAGATGTGCATAGAAAAAATAAAAATTAAATTAAATTCTGGACATGTTTCAAGAAAAAAAAAAGTTTTCAAAAGCTTCATTCCAATTTAAAACCAATTTTAAAGATAATAAAATAGAGACTTCTATCTAAAAGGCCTGTCGGTTCAGAAATAAAACATCATTTTTTAGCATTGAATACACTATAATTGAAAAAAAATGTATAGTAAGTAAGATTTTCTTTTAAAGATTTTTTTTTTTTCTAAAAAATGACAGTAACATAGTATAAAACTTTATAACTGTGCTATTCCAATTAATGCTGTTTGTGAACCTTCTGTTCAAAGAAAACACTTTTCCAGTTTCCACAAAAATGAAGGCTGGAGGAAAGGCTGCTGAAAATTCAGGAACATGCATTTCAAAATATTTCATTAAAAACCATGTTTATTAAACAGTCATTTAAAAACAGTAATAATATTTCACTGTATTATTTCTCTTAAAACCTTACACATCCCTAACTTTAAAAAAAATAATATATGCAATGTTTATAAAGGAAAACTGGTTGAAAAGAAAAAATATCACGCATCAAAGACTGCATTTGATTTTTTATGCTTTCTTCACTGTATAGTCTGCAAACAACTAAGCAAAGACAGATTTTTGCTGCCTGTCTGAACAAAGCCAAGGTGAATGGAAAAACACTCCTTCTAAAACATTCATTGGTTTTCGGTGTTGGTTCTAACATCAAAAGGTGCGAGAAACCAAAGTCACTCACTGTGATGTTTTCGAGGTCCAGATGTTTGTTGTGGACTGTTTCACAGAGTTTGCGTATCTTCTCTTTGACTCTGCACATCTCTTTAGCCGTTAACTGGTCTGCCACAGAGTCATCCTGCTCTAGTTCCAGCAGCCTGATCATCAGCTCCAGACAGGACCGGTCCAGATCCATATTTAGCCGGTCTCGGCTCAGTATATACATAAGAGACGCTGTGCAAAGAGCCAGGTTCTGCCAGATCCAGAGGAACACAGAGAAAGAACATCTTACCACAACTTTCAGGAGCACACAAGCATATAGAAAGCAGCATGAACCAAAAACCACAACATTAAAAATCAACATACTATATATTATAAAAACATCCTTTAACTGCAAGACATGGCCTTGAGTGACTCTAGTGACTTTATTCTAAACATCTGTCTTGACTTGAATTTAATTCATTTTTACAGAGCATCCTTCAATACACAAATAAATTTAAGTCAGGCCGAAAGAGTCAAGGCAAACATTCACGCTCCATCTGTGTAAACTGAACTAACGAGATTCACAGAGTAACGGCTCAGCGTCTGTTTGCATTTCTCCCTTGTCTGCCGGCGGAGATGATTACATCTCCAATTAATGTATACTAATGAAGTAAACAAACTGTTTTTCTACACAGCATTGTAGCTGTGTTTATAATGATAGAGCTGTGACAGTTTGGAATGATGCTTGGTTATACAGATTAGTTGGTTTGTTGGTAAATTACAGAAAGTTGGTGTTTACATGATGGCTCAGACACTCACCGGGTGCTGCTGGGCATCACTGAGCATCTTAAAGAGCTGGGCCACCTTCCCTCTGGCCCTCAGGTGCATGCGGAAGCTCGGCATGGCACAGCGCGTGGCCAGACTGATTACACTGCAGTCAAAAATGAAGGAGGAAGAAAGGATTAGTGGTTTATGTAATAAACGCTTTACGTCCTTTTTAAAGTGCATATATGGAGGGTTTTTTTGTTACTCTGAATAAGTCTTAAATAAAGCTGAATTAAAATACTGCATAAATATTACACAAAAAAATTGACTTTGACAAAAATATGAAATGAGTTAAAGTACAAAAATGTATTACATAAAAATAAATTAAAGCTATTAAAAAATATCCCATTCAGTGTTTGCCTCACCTAAGGCAGCGTGTGTTGAGGGGTTGTGTGCTCTTCAAGCCCGTCTCCAGATACTCAAAGTCATCAGTGAACTCCTGATTCTCCCCAAACTCCACTACGTCATTAAAGTGCTTCACATGTTGGACCACAGTGTACAACTACACACACACAAACACAGCGCAACAAAATTTTTTTTATTTAATTTATATTAATTTATATTAATGCCTTATTCTACATGATCTTATTCTACCCAATAACTAAACTTAACAACTACTGCACTATTAATAACTATTAATAAGCAGCAAATTAAAAATGTATTGAGGGAAAAGTCATAGTTAATAGTTAACAAGTGTTACCTATTCTGAAGTGTTACCATAAAAATATAAAAAGAAATAAATAGAAATATTATAATTAAAACTAATAAAAATTACAAAAATAAACAAAATTGAGCTAATAAAAACTTCTACTATAATAGTAAATAAATCATATTAAAATGACACTTGGTTTAAATGCACACATTTCAAAAACAATCATTAAAATGAATTCTCACCTCCTTGTGCTCCTTCCTGCATTTTAGTGCAGTGACAATGTCCTGGTATGGCTCAGTGGGGATAGTGACAGACTTAATGACTTTAGGAGGAGGTGGCGGGGCTTTAAACACTCCATCATCTTTATGGGAGTTTGTCTCTTTGCTGCTGCTGGACACACTGGCCTTCTGCAAGAAAAACAACAAGAGCAACATTATGGTGGGCAACTGCAGAGGAAATTTTAGTGTATAAAGTTGAGAGGTCGTGAATGAAGTACTTTACTTACAGGTGCTGACACAGTATGAGAGGAAGCAGGAGGCGGCACTTCCTCCGGCTCGGGTTGATTCCAGTGACGAGCATTATATACGGCTTTAGCAGGAGACTGCATTAAACACACACACACACAAAAGAAAGGTTATGTTAAAAATTCTAATAAAGCTTTTTAATAAAGTTACACTGTTTCTGTTTTTTTTTTTAAGCTATACTTTTTTTGGCCCGCTGAAGATCTTGCGTCCGATCTCCTTTGACTTGTCGGTTTGTTTTCCATGTCGCTCCTTATGTGAGCCTGTAGCTCCCGTCTCATCCAGCGACTCCTGAGAATCTGAAAACAGGTAAATAAAAAAAAAAAAAGACATCATGAATCCAAAGACAGCTCTACAAATAATTGTTATTCATAATCATTGTTTACATTTCCTATCATGCTTTAATGAAATGCTGAAACCGTGCATTATTGAGGAAGTGTGCATTTGAGTACCTGTACTTAGGCTGCTTTGACTCTGTTGACTATCTTGTGAGTCGTTGATCTGGGGACTGCCCACACTCGTTGCCAAAGATTCCGTCGCTGCTTTCTTATTCTTCTTCCTCTCCTTAGCTGCTGAGTTGTCCTCATCCTCACTATCGCTCTCACTCAGATCGTCAAAACCAAAATATTTGATCTTGTAGCTGGTGCTGCCAGATGCAGTGGCGTCTCCTTCTGCGTCATGAGCCTCATTCTCCTCAAAGCCAAAAAACTCCAGTTTTGTCTCCTTTTTAGTTTTACTCTGAGTGGTTCTGAACCTAAAGAGAGAGATTATAAAGATAGCATGAAAAGTGAAATCCAGATGAGAATG
The DNA here is from genome assembly GCA_032357445.1 of Enteromius radiatus. Lineage (NCBI taxonomy): Eukaryota > Metazoa > Chordata > Actinopteri > Cypriniformes > Cyprinidae > Enteromius > Enteromius radiatus. The sequence continues at coordinate 8,457,698 of JAUCMS010000031.1, read as the reverse complement.
TACTAGTCTTCTAATCAAGCAAATTATAAATTTATATTGTACCTAGCAGGCTTGGTAGGTTGTGTGTCCGTTTTCTTCCTGAAGGTTCCCGCCTCTCCGATGTCAGCTTGCGGTGGGCTGACATATTCATCTACGCTCCTTTCCATCGAGTCCTGGATGGTCACATTACACACAGACACACAGGATGGGTGAAGAACGGTGTAGTCCCTCACTCGGCCACGACCTGCAGGCTTGACTTCAGAACTCCCAGTGACCCCTGAAGCGGTGCTCTTCACCAACGCAGAGGCTGGTGTTGAACTCACAGCAGGAACGGGTACATCACCGGTTCCAGAACTATCCATCCCTTTATTCCGTGGTCGTCGGTACACTCTGTCGCTGGATGGTTTAAGAAGCGGCAGCTGCTCAAAGTCAACAGGTTCCACTGGAGGTTCAGGTTCAGTAGGGCCCTGCTCTGAGCTCTTGAGCCCATCAGAAGAGTTCCCGGACTGGCTAGAACTCCCCTCGCCGGCCCCTGGAGGAGAGTCCTCCCCGAAAGGGTCCCAGTCAACAGAGATGTTTCTACTGTGGGTTTTTAAACTGGAGATCTGGGAGACTGGTTTGCTTACTGTCACACTGGATCTGCTCCAGGCTCCTACAGTGCCAGTGACATGAGGGGAGGCTAGAGTCATCACAGCTACAAACCAAATTTTAAATACATATTAAAGAATTATACAAAAAACATTTAACATAACATTTAAATAAAAGCAATATAAATATTGCCCATATTTACATTACACACACACACACACATATATATAAGTGCATATAACAAAGAATGTATAATATTAGAACATTATTCTGACTGCACCTATAGCAATATAAAACAATTATGTGGTATAAACTATTGCATCAAACCAAAACAATAAATGTGACATCCCTGAATTCTTAAAGCGATCATTCACACACAAATCAAAATTCTGTCATCCTTTATTCACCCTGACAAACCCGCATGACCTTCCTTTTTTTCCCTGTTGAAAGCAGTGGGAATTTGAGAACTGTCAATCAATTCATTGAGAAGACAGAAAATTAAATTCACAAATCAGAACTCTCTATTTTTCCATTTTTTTTTAATGAATCCTTCAAGGGGGTAAAATAATTTTCCATGAACAATGGCTTTAGAAGATTTAGGATATAGTGCACTGATTATATGAACTATTTTATGATGGCTTTATGGTGGGTTCTGCATTTTTCTAGAAGCTTGACAGCAAAAATATATTTTGTGTTTATTAGAAATAAACGTCCAGGTTTAGATTGACAAAATGGCGAGTACATTTCCTTCAAACCCCATAATAAATGTTTCCACAGTCAGATGTAGCTATAATTATTACTATTAGAAGTTTTATGATCCTTAGAGGGTTATCACAACCTGAGTCCTTGTTTCACTGCTCCTCTAATGGTTGTAATTAGCCTTGCTAAAGAGTCGAGGGAAAGTATGGTTGAAAATATCCTGCTGAGCCCCAGAGTCCACGCTAGTGTGCTTACACGAGGACCTTGAGTTCAGAGTGAAGACTTCAGCAGAGCAACTGCTATTATCAGCATGAAATAAAACCAGTATAACCTGCTGCAAAAAGACACAGTGACATCACCCCACCATAGCACAATGGTATGAGGTCATCATAATGAGTCAGACATCATAATATGGGTCTGACTGAAGTGATCTTGGTCATATTCTGTAACCTGTAATAAGGTCAATAAAGCACCCTAAATTACTCTAAAGCCAAGTGCTTGAGCTTATTAAAACCATGGCACAGGCATAATAATAATTGTGTCATGACATCATTTCTTGCGTGATGATGACTGTCCAGGATTTGAAAAAAAAAACTGCAAAGCCATAATGTGGCTATTACATTGCAGACACACTCAATGACACATATTTACACATGAATTTAAAGGGGTAGTTCACCCATAAATTAAATTCTGTCATTGACTCCATTGAATCCATAAGACTCTTTGCAAATGAAATTTTGTTTTGAAAATGTTAAAGCCATCATATCAAACAACCATGGTTCTCATATTAACGAGTCATTTCAAACCAAAATGCTTAAAAGGATAGTTCACCCCAAAATGTGAAAATTCTGTCATTAATTACTCACTCTCATGTCGTTCCAAACCTGTAAGACATTTATCTTCGGAACACAAATTAACAATTAATATATATATTATAAGTAAAGACTGAATTTTCTTTTTTTGGTGAACTATCACTTTAAGATCTGTCCCAGGTAATTAACATGTTTCTGCATGAATAGGGTGATCCACAAACAAACTTTGTTGATTTCTAATTTCCTACCTGGACTATTCATACCAACCACCCTGGTGCTGATGTTCAAGCTGCTTCCCAAGGTGGAGGTACCCACAGCGGTCAATGCAGGGCCCTGACTGGGCTTTTCCGTCTGGGTCTTCAACTGCTCGTTCCTGGATCTTGCCGTATCTGTGCCCGTCTCAGATTGCGCAGTATCTCTCGATGTGACAGTTTTGGATTCGTCGTCGCTATCAAAGCCAAACGGGTCCTCTGAACTGTCATCGTCATCAAAGCGGGGTCGTTTAGTCAGCTCAGGAACCTCTGGCTTGAACGAGGGCCGTTTAACCCCCAACTGTGCCTTATAGGTGGTCTCTCCCCATTTGGTGCTAAGCGTAGCTTTCTTATTCGAAAACACCTCATCAAACTTCGAGCTGGCCTCTCCACCCTTCCGTGTATATGTTTTACTAAATCTGGACGTCATGTTGACATTTGTCACATATTCTCTATAGGGAACAGAAAGCATGGAGGAATTAAAGGTTGTGTTAATATCTCAGCATCTAAGAGCAAACAGAAGATTTGTGCATATCACACCTTGCATTAAATGGAACCAACTGTTCCTTATACAGTATATACTAATATCTTATACAGTTTAACCCTAACCCTAACCCAACATGCTTTAAGCCCTGTGATTAAGTTCATTTAACTTTCTTTTTTTAACAAGCAAAAAGGCTTTTAATATATGCAATTCGGGATATGATACATGTGCCTATGTGCTGTAAAACCTTCAATGTTTTTTATAAAGTAAACGTAACAATAATTTACATGTCTTTTCATGTTTAAATGCAAGAATCAGAACATTGATAAAACAGGCTTTTGAGCAAAGTTTATTTTTAATCATAAAACCAAGAATTAAATATTGTCTTAAACATTATTAGGAGATGCAGTGTGACAACCAATATTTATATACGTTTTATATATTATTACATAAAATATTATATATATATATATATATATATTAATGTTTAGCTTCAAAGATAAATAAACGGTACCATTTCTGACTTTTATTGGGCTTTAGAGGGTTACCATAAAAAGCCTAAAGACGGTGAAAAAGATAAATGGAAACAAACAAACTGAGGCGTAATATTTCTGGCGCACATTAAACATAAACATTCTTTATTCAGGTTTCTGAAACCATTATATGGACAGTTCACGATATATTTTTAAAAATCTAATTATTTACTCACTCCTACGCTGTTTCAAACTTGCAGGACAAACCGTAAAGAAGATTTACACCATAATAAGACCTCAGGCACCCTTCACCTTATATATTTATGGAAAAACATACATTTAAAATCATCGGTGACTGAGGCTGTCAGACCCCAACATTCTGCCTAACATCTTCTTTTGTGTTCCACGACCGAAATAAACTCACGCAGGTCTAAAGTAACACGGGGGTGAGGAGATGATGACGGAATGTGTAATTCAGGGGGAACTACCTCCTCATTGACTAACATTACGAGCAGAAACATTGTTCATTTAACAGATAGTTACATGTTTGCACACTCACCGAGCCGCCGTCTTTCCTCTGGGCCTCTGTGCTCCGAGCAGCCGCTAAAAGGAAGCCCAGGCGATCTGCTCAATGAGCAAAAGCGCAAAACGCGGCTGCAGCGCGGTGCAACTGGCAAAAGCACAAATTAGGCCAGATCGTGAAGTACTGTGGTTGTTTATTTGTGGAGAGCTGGCTCGGTCGGACTGCGATGCGCCATTAGAGTCGCCCCTCCTTCTCCGCCCCCAACGTCGGCGTAAAGCCCAGCGTCACACCACAACGCCGCTCGACCAATCAGAAATCCATGCACCGAACGTCTGTGCAGTAAACGGAGTTCCGATTGGATGAAATGAAAAAGAATGCGCGTTCTAATTGGCGGACGATGCAAATTGTAGGCGGGGCTTCATGGTGAGGTCAGACAGGTCTTGAATGTTAGAAGAAATATATTTTTTACAGCAGCTGACTGTAATAGTAATAAACGCAACACAACAAACAAGCATTGTTAAAAAATATTTTTTAAATTGTATTACTTGTGTTTCAAGAACTTGACATTATGTCGAACAACATTATATTTAAAAAAATTTACACATTAAGTAAAATAAGAAAGCTGGCATTCAACAGACTTTCTGCAAAACTAATGCACAACGGTTGATTTATTTTGGCAATAATGTATGCAATACGTTTGCGATTTGAGCGCATTGATGTAATTTATTTGCAACGAGACACTCTGCAACGTTTTCTCTTTCAACACGAGATGGCGCCAGTGTGAAGCAACGGTTTCTGACCATGGTCCAGACCTGCGCGTGAACGTTCATTGACCGACGATTGGACTGTTTGATTGGATGCACCAACGTGCTACTAAAAAGTTACCCGGTTTTGATCAATCTTTGAGAGATGGTGGTAATGTGCCTTGTCATAAGTAATTAGTTTGTGCATTCACAAAAGTAGCAGAGTAGCATTTATCATCGTAACTTAAATTCCAGTCAAAATGGGGGGAAAAAAATGCTTACTACGGTGAAATAAAACCAAATGATAAGCAAGGAGTTTTCAGTAGCTGCTCAAAGTCAAATTTGTGGAAACCTTTCGCAGTTGGTAAAGACAAGATGAGACCAGATGGATAGATAGATAGAACTCACAGCTGGACAATATTAAATTTTTAAACATTATTAAATGTTCAAAATAGATTTTTTTTTAATCTTAGAAAATGAAATGGATTTAAGAATTAGATGGAAACATGTAGACTTCCACTTAATAATATGCAAATCCCATACAATATAATAGCATCATGTCATAGTGATATTGTGACATTGATTACAAAAATTAACAGTGGTCATAACATGTTCATCATAAATATGAGGACATTAAGGCATAAAAGGAGAATTCAAATAAGACAATATGAGTGAGGTGAGATTTACTTGAACACTCACTGATTCAGCACCTTAAAAATAAAATTATCTTTTAAGCAAAAAATACTGATGTTACAAAGCTAATCTCACCTAGTCTCAGGCTACAGGAAGAACACTGTGCAAAATGCTTCAAAACTAATGTTTAAAATGAGGTTTGCCTGAGTCGTACAAACCTTACAACAGTCTTAAAGAGGGGCTAATATCCAGTTCATGGGGGAATTCATAAGCAAGTTTTACTACACATGAGAGCATTAAACCTGTAATTCATGCCATCTGTGTTCTTAACACATGGTACACTCACATTTACATTATTTCCTGTCATCACAGTTTTGTATTCCTAGTTCCTCAAAATAAATGTTGCAACATCCCAAAAGTCTGTTTCTACTTCTTAGCTGCATGACTTCTGTAGTGTTTATGGGCCTCAATGATCTCAGAAACGACAGAGGGGTCATCCAGCGTGGAGATGTCCCCCAGGTTGCTCGCATCCTGCATGGCGACCTTTCGCAAGATTCTCCTCATGATTTTTCCAGAGCGTGTTTTAGGAAGTCGCTTCACAACCTTAAAGAAAAAAGAAGAGATGCTTTCACTGCTGACCAAACAAATCTCCAAACCATCTGTGCAACAGATCTGCACTGACAGTGATTTTAAAACCAAAACAGTTCTACGATCAGTCATAATCCTTCTTTGTAGGATTAATACAATCAAGAGTTAACATTATACAACAAGTTTAATAAAATTATTTTACCAGGAAATGATCAGGGACAGCATATTTAGCTATTTTTGTAGCCACTAGGTGTCTCAGGTCCCCCACAACAGCACGCTGGTTCTCATAAGCAGATTCTTTTAAAACCACAAACGCAAATGGAACTGGTGTAAGAGAAAGACAAGAAAAGAAAAAAACATGAGAGACATTTAGCCAAGTTAAATCTGAATTACTTATTTTGTGACCATCAATTATGCCCCTATTATTTCATGTTGTTTTCACAATGAACAATGGTGCTGTAAAGCACACACTGGAAGGGGTCAAAAGGTCTGTGGTTGCTGGGAGTGTTCCAGATGGCTCATGAATGAAAAAGGTGAGATGAAGAACAAATAGAGGGCTTGTCAGGGGTCTCACCTTCTCCTTTGATCTCATGAGGAATTCCGATCACTGCCGTCTCAGGAACATCTGGATGTTCATCCTGGCAACAGAGCAATAAATACAGTCAACCGAAAGTTTGATTCTACACTAACATTTAGAGTCAAAATGATATTTTAATGTTTTTTATGCAAGGCTGCATTTGTTTGATCAAAATATATACAACAGCAAATTTGAATTGCAAAATATTACTATTTTAATATATTTTATGTAGTAATTTATTCCTGTGATGCAAAGCTAAATAGTAGTGCTGCTTAATATTTTTGTGAAAAGAAAGTTCAAAAGAACAGCATATATTTGAAATTAGTGCTGTCAAATCAATGAATCGCATTCAAATTAAGTTTACATATGTTTACATATGTATGTACAATATGTATGTGTGTACTATGTATATATAAATACACACATATATGTATATATTAAAGAAATACTTACATGTATATCATAATATTACATACATTTCTTATCTATTGTGCTGTCAAATTTTTAATCATGATTAATCACATCCAAAATAAACGTTTGTTTACATGTGTTTGTGCTGTGTATATTTGCTGTGTAAATATAAATACACACAAACACATGTATATATTCAAGAAACAGTGCTGTCAAATGATTAATCATATCCAAAGAAAAGTTTTTGTTTACATAATGTGTTTGTACTGTGTATATTTGTTATGTTTATATATAAACACACACACACACACATGTATAAACAAAATAAATATATGTTATGTTCATATTAGTGCTGGGCAATGATTAATCGCGATTAATCGCATCCAAAATAAAAGTTTTTCTTTACATAATATATGTGTT
>JAUCMS010000031.1:8429781-8441136 GCA_032357445.1 Enteromius radiatus | reverse complement strand
TCGGACATACTACTCGCCTCGCATACTGTTTTTCACGTGCTATATAGTAGGGAAGTAAGCGATTTCGGACGCAGCATAAGTTTTATCACTGTTTGACATGACAAGAGTCCAATTTAGCCGCGAGTTCTTTCTTTAGATCTTCATTAACCGACAACAGCTTTTACATTTGGATGGCGAGCGGACCATTTGAACACAGAACACAAAACCGACAGGGGAGCGCATCCGGTGGGATAAAACGCAGCTTATTTCTCCTTTACTATAAGTTACCGAAAACACACATGAAAGCACGTAATGTTACTGACAACATTTGCGTGCATCATATCTTTGCATATATCTCCGCTCTGTTTAGGTGAGCCGCGTTATGATTGGTTTAAATAGCTTACCGCGGGAAGAGGGAGCGCGCAAAAAATCAGTAAGGCCCACCCTAAAAAGTCCAACCATTTTCTCAAACATGCTCTAACATTTGTTTTTAGATAGCTTTAAAAAAACACTATTTAACGAAAATAAGAAATTAAAAGCGTGTTCTTGCTAGACCACTTTTAATAGTGGGTACTCTGAGGACTATAAGCAGCGTAACTGACCTTAGCTTGAAATCATGTGTACATTTTTTGTGGTAAAAACTACTTTTCAGCTGCTGAGACAAATAGTTTACTGTTTTAAATGACAAAACAGCATTATTTTACTCACCATCCTGAATTCTTCCAGCCAGAGCCTCTGAGCTGAACCCTGCAAACACCACAGTGTGTACAGCACCAATTCGGGCACAGGCCAACATGGCTGCTACTGCCATAGGTGACACAGGCATGTAAATGGCCACCCGCTCTCCCTTCTGGACACCATAACTCTTTAAAGTGTTGGCAAGGCGACAGGTCATCTCCAGAAGCTCCCTGAGATTTGAATGTTGTAGATATAAACATACAGCTGAGTAACAGAAGCAATCATGTGGGTGGGAAAGGAAATCTGTGGGAGTTTAATTTCAAGTGGTTCAAGTGTGCAATTGAAGCAAACATGCACAGAAACACTGAGGTCACATGGTCTTAATGCACCAAACTGACATTTATAGCATGTAGTTTAATAGTATATTTACACTATAATAAATACTGGCAAGCCTTTGTGAAAATATTATGCTAGACTGCGTCTGAGGAAATGGTTAATCTTGATTCAAAGGATCTAGGGTCATAGATGAGAAACAAACATGTGTCTGAGCAAAGAACTATTTCATGATCTCCACCATATGCTTATGAGATCACGAACAAAACACTTTCACTTTCATACTAATGCGCATCAATGTCTTTTAGCTTCCTGTTCATCCGTGGTAGCAGGAAAGGGATGGGTACATGTACATGTACTCTGCTAATGGTGTCATCTTTTACACATATGACTGATTGTGCAATCTTCACGAAACACCCTCAAATGATTCCTATCTGACCTAGAACAATAGATACTGGGAAACTAATCTTCACATCTCCGCAATAAAAGATGAGAAACAGCTCGTTTTCAAGGTTCAGTGAGCAGGCTAGATCAGAGGAAACGGCCTGCTGACCCTCATGTTTTGGTAACAGTGCGGACAGTAGATCCTGTAAATATTTAGCCTACTCTTAACAACGGTGATCTGAACTGTAGCCAGGAATATTCAATATTTATTTCAAGCACTAAAGAGCAGGGGGAAACACATTCCATCACAGGACCCTCAAAAACTGCCTTTGTTCCTCATAAGAAAGTGCATGTGAAGGAATTCCCCCTAAACTCTTCAGTAGCATGCTCTCATATTACATGTTAACCGTTTCAGTCCCAGCACGGCCCGGACTACAATTCTAGTCTTACAACAAAATAAATACTATAATATAATGTCATATAAATACTAAAATATGACTGATAACTTTTTACCATTGACAATGGATACAAGTTTGTTATCAATAGGCAGTGCCAGTCACTACTTGAATAAATTCTATACAGGCAAATCTGAAACAAGTAACAACATCATAAAAGTAGATTAGTTTAAAGAGACGTTTAAAACTGCATGCTGTGTTGAAAGTGTATAACTGGGGGTGGGTGAGGTTGGGGGTGGAGTAAAGAGCCATATGTGAATTTCTCAGGAGCTACAGATGTACCTGTATGAGATCCTTTCTTCTGTCCCAGGTTCATCTTTCTCCCAAATCAAGGCCACTCTGTCTGGATCCTTTGCCACGTGTACATCCAAACAGTTCACTGTCAATCATTGTAAGAAGAAATTACTACTACTCTTACTTTTGGCAATAAAGAAAGTTGTTCTTTAAGCATTTATAAATCTGCATGTGAAAAGTATTGAATTCTCTGTCAAGTTAAAATACACCCATAACTTTTTGTACTGATAGATACAAATCTTTTATCAAGCATATTGTCCAATTTAGGTTTATCAACAAAAAAAAAGATAGGCGTGACACTTACCAGAGACATTCAGTTGCCCTCCAAGAAACCAGTTGATTTTCCCGCTGGAGAGATCGCAGTCCGTCACTTGATCGAATGGTTTGGTCCATGCCAGCCTTTCCTTGGCGATTGATCCCCAGAAAGTTTCTGGATCTCTAACTGACAGTTCGTATAAATCTGCATAGGTCTTTCCAGCGAGATGCGAGCTGAGCTCCAGTTGAGGCGCGCTGCTGCTGCTGCTGCTGCTGGACAGAGACCTCGCATGACACCGTGAGATCAACACAACACTTCTCCGTAAACATTTCTTGTTCCTAAAGATAACATTTCCCCTGGCCAAAGAATGCAGCAAACTTATGCTCACACGTCCAGCCATTATTCCACTCGTCTCTGGAGTGAAGTTTGCGCAAGTTTCCTAAACCCGTGATTATTATTCCTCAGAAGAGGGAGGGAGGAGGAAACTTGTTGACAAAGCGCTGGCCCGAAGAAAAGCTCACTACAAACCGCCCCCTACATCAGCTTCATTATGAACAAACCATGTTAGGGATCACAGGAACTTCGCCTTTCACAATCGATTCCAACGCTGTAATTTCCCCTATTGATTGTGTGTTTTTGGATGTTGCATAAACTTGGGTTGTACTGTCGTAGTGCACTTACACAACCAACGGAAATTTAAAGACTTTGAATGGTTTCAGATTAAGACGCGTAAACGTGGGTTTGTTTACATATTCTGTGTGAAAATAACAAAGTCGTTTCAAAGCAGCCATATGTTGGATATAATCACGTGAGCCGTCTTTTTGTCACACGGTAAAGTGATTAATTTATAGTAAAGTTTGCACAGTAGTAAAGTTACTGGATCATAAATGCGACACGCACACGCTCTGGATGTTGTTCTCAACTACCCCAAACTATTGCTGCCCCCTAGTGGAGGAGGGGTAGTTCATATAGACACAGACCCCTCTCCTCTGGATCAAAACGCAGCCCATGAATTGGTAGTCTGTGTGCTGCCCTTTCTCTCTCTTTCTTTCTGTGTGCTAGTAAGCTGCATTGCACCATAGAGTTTAGTTCCCTACACACACCTTCAGAGAGTCTCTGTCCTTTTTGGGCCTCTCAGCAGAATGTGCTGCCCTGTGGCATAGTTGGACTGAGAGTAACTGATGATGTGTATTTGAAAGTGCGTGTTATTTATTGATGTCCCCTTTTCACTGGTAAATAATTAGAATGTAGGCAAAACATACTGTGGGCGTTTGTTTACATTTGTTACTAACGTAAGATAACCTTTCCGAAAGAGTTAAAGCCAAAACTGCCTTCCACCGTAGCAAGAAGTGAAGGTAGTTGTCAATTATAAAGCTACACTTTACCGTAATTTGCAGTAAATGCCTGCCAAATGAAATTAAGGCACTCATGGGGTTAAAATACTGTGATAGGACGTAGTGGTCAGGATAGCCAATCAGATTTTAGGGGCGTGGCCAATTTCGGAAGCATAGGGTGGAGCTTCACGACAGCGTTTAGCTGGCAGAAGAGTGTTTCTGTCGGTTTATGTGAGTAACTGAAACAAATATGCAAATGTTATAGTGCGGGAATTGTTGCAATGTGATAAAGCGATAAGGAAGCTTGTGTAAAAAAAATTATTTCATATGTTTAAAGATGTGAATGACTGTGTGAGCAAATAAAAATCTTGCACTTCACATCCTGATTGAACTATTGAAATTGATCGTCATGAAAAAAAGACCACAAGCTTATCATATTTCCTTGATACATTTTATGTGTATATAACTGATATATTTGTAGAATGCGTAATGTTAAAATAATTCATAAAACGTATTTATTGTGTTTTATTCGTATTACAGATAATTGCATCTGTGATATGTTAGTAATCTGTAAGTTTGATTATGCTTGATTGTTATCAGCTTTGGTAATATCCTCAAAAATATTGTTTAAGCTTACTTTTAGTATAGTTCCTTTACTCATGCTGTTTAATTTTGGAGATCAAATTGTATGCAGAACAGGAACAGCTGACCCTGCAAATCTGAAGGCTAACCAATTAAGTGTGCATCTTTTTAACCTGCAGGTCCAGCTTTCATGACTGCCCAATGGGAGCTGGTATCTCTACCTCGATGGGAGATGACAGCATACTGGATGCTCTCCTTCTCCTCCCATCTCTATTCTTTCTACCAGTTGCACACGTTCTCTAAAGGTGAGCTGCCATCTGCCCAAAACAAATTCAAAATCAAAAGCAATTCTCCAGCTTCCAAAAAAGGCTGTCAGGGAACCTATATCTCGGTAATGGATGAGTGGCACAATATCGAATTATTCAAGGAGAACAGATTCAAATCTAAGTAACCTAATTAAAATAAATAAACAAAGAATCAGACAACCACCAACCTACAAAGTAGTCAGCCAGACATAAACAAAACATATGGATTGTTATTAAACAACCTCTGTTGAATTATTGCTTTGAAAGAATCTATCCAAAATTAATAAATTGATTGATTTTTTGTTGTTTTTGCTGCATTTTACTGCTTTCTTTAATATATTTATATATATACACACACACACACACACACACACATATATACGTATAATGTGTCCGTTTAAAAAGAACTGCTGTGTGTGTGTGTGGGGGGGGGGGGGGTTGCGCTCATCCCTGTCGTGTTAACTGCTGACTCTAAGGGCTCTGAAAAGGTTGTGCTGTCATTTTGAGGGACGATGGGATCTCAGGTCAGCAAAAGACACCGCACAGCACCCATTTTATCTCTTTCAAGCAAAACATGCCAGTCAAAAAAGTGCAAAAATAAATCTCCAGAATAGGGCCTCTCCTCATGCACAGAGAAAACACTGCATAAATAATAACAGTCGGTGAATTGGCTGATACTTTTAAACCTAAACATTGTAGCCATTTTTTCAGAACACCATCTTTGAATAAAGCTGAACTGAATACTTAAGATGTTAACCAAACATTTTCTTCATAAATTTATGGATAATATATCAGTCAGATAGTATTAAGTTTTATTCACGTGATTCCACAATGGTTTATTTTTTCTTAAATATTATATTTTCGATCACTTAGTCAGGTCTGACTTTTGTATGTTGAAGACACTTCAAACACCACTAATCATATTGCTACTCAAGTGAACCAATATACAAAATTTGACTCCAGGTCTGTGTTACTTAAGATGTGCATCACAGCAAACATGCCCATGAGTAGACTTTTTGCAATCTATGTGTTCCAAAACCAGCCACCAGAGCGCACTGTGGTCATACTTGTATTTCCATGTATGGATTTATTTCCAGAAAAAGTGTGCGTGTTTATGATAGTGTGGATAGATCTCTGCCTGCTAGTGCACCCTGCAGGAAAACCGTCTGTCGAGGTGATGAGAGGTCCGTCCTGAGAAACTGGATAAAGAAAGAGATGTAGGGAGAGAAGGATGGAGAGAGAGAGAGGGGTGGGGTGTAGAAAACAATACCAAACTGACACTGCATTGCAGGGGAGAAAGAAGAGAGTTAATGCATGAGTGCAGAGAATATGCTTCCTTCATCTAAAGCTTCCAACTACAATATCCAATTTTGCATGCATTTAAAAGAATAGTTCTACTAAAAATAAAAATATTCTTTCAAACCTTGAAAAGACTTACTTTAGCTAAAAACCTGTATGACTTACTAAGTTTAGCAGGATGTTAGAGCTGTTTGACATTAAACATATGGATATGGATCAGGGGCTGTCAAGTTTTTTTCTCTTTTATTGTAATAAAAACATGGATGTTCTGCTAAATTTTCTATTCATGCAAGTTTGCTTAGGGTTAAAATAAAAAAATTTGTTTGTAAAGTTTCAACTTTAAACCTTTCACATCCTATAGTGTTCATTATAAGAGTGGAGAATGAAGTGGATGTTGAATAAACGCAAAGAAAATTCAGATTTTAGTTAGTCAAAATAGTTCTGTGTGAGAAATGTGTTTCCTCTGTGTGATTGACAGAGCATGAGGTCAGCCTGGACCGAGAAGTGCAGCTGGAGAGAGGATTCTTTATATGGGGATTCAAGAAGGTGAGAGAACACATGGTAATTATATTAGTGACTTTAATCAGGGTGACACATTTGGCTGACGCACCCCACCAAGCCCAATTTCCTGTTTCCCGCTCAATCATCATGTTCCTTTTATACAGACATGCAAAACAGACACAATTTATGTGTTTATGCATTTGTATATGTGTGTTTTTCTGTCCGTTTTAGGACCCTACTGATTTTGAGTGGAGTTTTTGGAATGAGTGGGCGTGGCGGTCTCTTTTGTGGTCTTTGATTGGCCACGCTGTGCTGTCCAGATTGGCAGATAATTTTTTGCCTCATGTAAGTTTATCTAATGTTTATGTTAAAGTTGATCTAATCTAATGTATCGGTTTTATCATTATTCCTTATACATTTGTTTCAGTTCCGACTGGCAGTCTTAACAGTGTATGGCTTCCTCTCAGCTGGTTGGTTTCTCGGAGTGCGGGGCTTGACTCTCTTGATGCTGCATCTGAGCATCTCATTGGTGGTTGCTCAGCTACGTAGCCCTATCCTCTCATGGTTTTGCTCCCTCCTGCTGCTCTCCACGCTCAATGTCACTGCCCTCCAGGATTTACAGGTGTGTGAAAATATTTGTGTAAGCTGTAAACTATGTATTTGAAGCACCAAATTTTCTCCTTCTCTAAAGCTGCTAAAAAGTGTCCAATTTAAAGGGTTTGTTCACCCAGAAATGAAAGACTGTCCTCATTTTCTCACTTTCATGTAGTTCCAAGTCGTTATGGCTTTTTCTCTGTCTTTCTTGGAACACAAAAGGAGGTATTTTAATGACATGCTGCTTGCTTTTTTTCCATGCAACTATCAAGAAAGATGTCTAAATCTTTCAGGCTTAAAAAGGGATGCAAAACCACATGAAGGTAACATAAAACTTTCATAAAAGTGCCTTGTGCGCTGTACTCAATATTCATGGAGGAAATAGTCATTCCTGACTTGAACAAATTGTATTGAATCAATTGCTTACGTTCAGGTTGTATTCAGTATTGTTTGTCTGCCATACCTAGCGATAGTTTAAGTTTTAGTATAATCTAATATTTATGTTTTATTTAATTTATGTTTTATTATAAATAACACTTTTTCAGGTTTAGTTAATAACAGGTTGATTTGGTTGCATGATAAATGATTCATGCACAAATTGAACTGAATCGTTCAATTTCTCAAACTGAAAACTTCCTGGAGGTGAAGATTATTACTGAATAACTTTAGTTTTGATCTATTTGTCACACAAATCAGAAATCTAGAACTTCAGTCGCATGGTGCAGTTTTGTGGTGCTTTCATTAAACATTTAATACATAGGTTCACATTTATTGAAATTGCATGTAAAAGAGTGACCAGCACAGTCTTCAAAATGTCTCCTTTTGTGTTTCATACACTTTTAGACTGTTACGAAGACAAGCAAATGATTACAGAATGATTGTATTTGTTTGAGCTATCTGTATTAATGGTGTGAGGTGTGACAGAGAGAGATAGAGAGAGGGATTTGTCCAGTTCAGGATCAGGTCCAGCAGAGTCTGTGCTGTCTCCAGGGCTCTCAGAGCACATCTGCAGAGCTCCGCAGAGAGAATGGAGATTAGACTGAATCAAGCCTGCATTAAATGTCACCATTCTCTTCACACAAACACAGTGGCATACCCTCTCGAACAGTCCTCAAGCAAACAATCAAAGTCAAACGTTTGCATCCACAACAGTGCTTGTGTATTTTCTTTTTTCTCGCACAATAGATGTTACAACGGCACAACAAAAAGAGAAGAGACTCCTAGGAGGTCTTGTTTTTTTTGTTTCTTTATCTACTTAGTGACTTAGTAAATGATTGATTGACAGCTGTCATTAGATATCTGCCTGAAGAGGACAGCAACGAGATCAACAAGCTCATGCCGATGGAGAGGCGGAAAGAGACAGAGGGAATATTGATCTGAGTGACAAATGAGTTCCCTCCTTGCCTCGAGTTTCTCCTTGATTAATTGTGACACAGGCCTAAAGCTTCCCCCTCCTAATTAAACCTTCATTTAATTATTATTTATTACTCAGAAGTAGTCATTAACATACCCATCTGAAGAACAAACAGCTGTAATTTAATCTATTGTGATCATTATTCGCTTTTAATGATCTTTTTTTTCGGTGAGTCTCTGTTTACCTTAGTTACTTATGAGCTGTGAAAAACCCTCAGGAAGACAGCAATACCCATGCAGCCACTGCAGAGATCGCCATAATGACATACAAAGAAAAACAGCATCAGCCAGCGACTAATTTCAGAACGCTGCCCTGTCATTTAGTGTAATTTAGAGGTGGTTATAGCTTTATTTTTGAGTGGCGATAATGAGTTTTTGAAAGTGGCTGCTGCTGTGTCTCCTGGCTGGATGCCAGCTGCCATCTTCTGAGCATGCCCGGTAGATCATATTAGTTTAGTTTCACTACAGAGGATCATTCTGGTCTGAGATGGAATACTCTGGAAAGCTGTGGTTTACTGTGGTTGTTCATCCCTTACACAGTAGCTTAGTAAACATTAGTCAGTCCAATATTGTTATGGAGCAGTTATTGCCCTCTTTATGACATACAAAGAAATAATTAGACATATTTAGAAATAATTAGATAATTGGATGCCTTAAGTCACACTTAAAATCTGAGTGATTTTGTATTGGATACAATACATCAAACTACAGTTGAGGTCAGAAGTTCGCATTGCCCTTTTAGAATCTACAAAATACAAAGTATTTTACCAAAATCATAGAAAATGCATGTTATTGTTTTGGTACTGACCTAAAAAAGATGTTTACATTATAGTCCACTAGAGAAAATAATAACTAAATTAATAATAATTGATCCACAGCTGTGTTTTTTGATTAGTGATAGTTTTTCATGAGTCCCTTGTTTGCCTTGAACAGCTAAACTGCCTGCTGTTCTTCAGAAAAATCCTTCAGGTCCCACAAATCCTTTGGTTTTCCAGCATTTTTGTGTGTTTGAACACATTCCAACAATGATTGTATGATGTAGAGATCCATCTTTTCAACTGAGGGACTCGTATGCAACTATTACAGAAGGTTCAAGCAGTCACTGATGCTCCAGGAAGCAAAACCCATGTATTAGGAGAAAAGAAAACTGAATCTTTTAAGCTTTAAAGCAAAAAGTATGCAAAACCACTGTAAAAGAATACGAGAACTGCCATTTGGCCGTCATACTCCATATTAATGAAGGAATCAGTAATTCCTGACTTGAACAAATGGTTATTTTGAATCAAATCTTTCTCAAATCTTCATCAGTAGATTAATCAGTTGATTCAAGTGATTTTTAGGATTATTAATGTTGATTACAGTATTAGTGTAGAAAAACATATGAAGTGTGTTCTTGCTGTTTCACTGATGGTATTTTCAACCAAAATTGAAAAAAATAATAAAATTTTTCTATTAATTTTTTTAAATTTTGTAGATTATGGTGTTGCTTCACCAGTTATGACAAGATTGTGTCTTCCTTTTTATTTTTTTCACACCAGTGGCACATCTGACTGACGTAATAATAATAGTAAAACAAAATACCAATAATAATAAAAAAATGGTCTTCTGCTGCTACCACAGAGGCATGTCCAATTGCACCAATTTACTAATTATATATCTATTTCAGGCCAGGGGCTGTTCAATGTCTTATGATGCAGTTTAGATTTACAGCAACTGATGTGTGGTTTCCTGAGTAGTTTGTTAATTGTATAGTTTTTTTTCCCCCTCTTATTTTTTATTTGTCTCCAGCGTGGTTGGTACCCTTCTGAAGACCAGTACTACCTCTTGCTCTTTAGTACTGCTGTTTGTATCTTGCGCTGCATTAGTTTTAGTCTGGAGCTGTGCTGGAGCCCCCTCCGGGCCGGAGGACCAAACAACTGCTCCCATCTAGAGGAAAAAGGACTGAAGACTCTGATTTTTCAGTTCTACAAGCTCACTGCCTACTGTTTCTATCATCCCCTGTTTTACAACGGACCCATCGTAACCTACAGAGACTTCAGTGAACAGGTAAAAGAAAATTAGATTCATAAAAGGCTGTAGGTTTTTTGCTTTATCCAGATGTACTGTGAGTGGGTTTTCTGTCTCTACAGATAGAGAAGCCGGTGTGTAAAGTCTCTGTGGCGTATGTATTGAGTGGAATACTGCGTGTGTGTGTCTGGTGGTGTTTAGCCGAATTCATGATCCACTTCATGTATATGCACGCCATCCAGAGTAACGAAACCTACCTGGAGATGCTGCCGGCCTGGGCGCTGGGTATGTTTATGACTGTACATTATATTAATTCTTAAACTTGCATTTATTGAATTTGTTGAACAATGTCTCAGCAAACGGCAGGGATGTGTTTATGTATGCATTTCTAGACATACTACTTCCCAATGTTGCCATTGTTATTTTAAAGTTTTTACCAATGATGTGTTAAGAACAACCACAAAGACAGCCTACCTAAAAAACAGGGTATTAAATAAGTACGATCCCATTCGAAAGTTTCGGGTTGGTACGTTTGTTTTGTTTTGGTGATGTTTAAAAAGAATAAGTCTTTTAGGTTTCATTTATTTGATGAAAAATACAGTATAAACTCCAGCTGCAATGTATTATTATGTGTAGTATTATATAACTTAGCTTCCTTTTTTAATATATTTTAAAATGTAATTTGAAAGCTGGATTTTCAGCAGCCATTACAGTCTGAAATGTAACTTGTTCATTCAAAATTATTCTAATATGCTTATTTGGTGCTTAAGAAACATTTATTGTTATTATCAGTGTAGAAAAAGTTGTACTGCTTAATATTTTTGTTGAAACTGGTACACTATTTTTAGTTTTTCTATATATAATATAAATCTTTTATATATATATATATATATATATATATATATATATATATATACATACAGTATCTCACAAAAGTGAGT
>JAUCMS010000031.1:8403851-8429771 GCA_032357445.1 Enteromius radiatus | reverse complement strand
TACATACAGTATATAACTACAAATGTAAAAACTTGATGTGATTTCTTTTTTTCTTTTGTATCTTTTTTTTATTTTATTTTTATCTTTGGACAATAAGAAATTTATTTCTTAAAAATATTAAAACTTACAGCCCTCAAATAACAACCAATGGCTCCTTGCCTCCCACAGTCATATAGGATAAGTGTCGAGAATTTCATCCATTTATATAATATGAGAAATCTGCTGTATCATGAGTATTTCAACATCTTACTTTTTGACATACTGCTGTTTGGATACTGTGAAGCAGGGAAATATCCTTGATTAGTTTTTATTCAAATCATGTCTTTCAGAATAGATACAGCCTGATGGTATGACTGGTGTTATTTTGGGTGCTAAAGTGTTTATTACATTATTATCTTGCACAGATGTAGAAGCTGTAGAAGTTGCTGATTTGTGCTGCATGAACTTTGATTCAAAAACACAGACTCTGCAAGAGAGAGCGGTGCAGAGAGGGTCTGTACAGCAGGAACATCAAGTCATTATCGCCACTTTGTACCTGCTTTATACAGAAAGGGCTCGCAGAAGTTCTGTCCTATTTTTTTTTACAGGCTTTTAGTTCTGTACCAGTGGGATGTGGCAAAGACGGATGCTGTTCTCAGTTTCCACTGACGCACAGAAAGAGAGAAGCGAAGAAGGAGAGATGACTAGAGAGGATGAGGATGATCGAACTAAATTATGAAACAGTTTGGAAACTGAAATCTGATATAAATCATCAAATCTGTGCTTCTTCTTAGCCAGAATAGGATGAAGGGACGAAATGAGCTTCACATACACTGCATGGACAAAACTCTGGCACCTGATGTGGACAAACAGCTCTGTCATTTCAGATGTTTAAAGGGCAAATGTCTATGTGAGATCAAACACTTGGCGGCTTTGCTTTTTAATGTCATCTAACCACTCTCTTTTTTTCTCCCTGCAGGTGGTCTGGCTCTTGCGTTGGTCCAGTTTTTTTACATAAAGTATTTGGTCTTGTTTGGAGTGGTGTCTCTGCTTGTCAGAATGGATGGATTGGAGCCGCCAAAGTTACCACGCTGTGTCAGCATCATGTACAGCTTCGCTGGGATGTGGAGGTAAATAAACCCACAATTCTTTGTTCTGTATAACCTCAAAAAGAATGGTTGTAAAGCAATTTAGTCACCTCCTGCAGTACATCTGTGTACCAGCAGGGGGCAGAGCTGCACTGCATTCACTGTAATCGATTTAAGCTGTGAAACGATTGGCACAATGGCATAAGACTCACTTACACTCTTCTACAAGCACATTACGGCAGCATAACAAGATCTATGCTTTCTGTTTAACGTCACAAACATCTTGCCTCAAACATATGGAATTGAGTGTTCAGCTTCTCTGATGGAGTTTAGCGCTCTGATGTCTCGTGAGACGATGTAAAACAGGCTCACACATGCAGGCTTCCTGCTAGACGATTGGATTTTACACTAAAGCTTAAAAGCTTGATGAAGATACACAGCTTTTCAACTTCAGTAGTCTGGAATGGTCTCCTAGGCAACCAACACCAGTCTGGAAGCAGCAGCATTTTAGACTTTCTGATAGTTTTTTTTTTTTTTTTATCACCCTCTTTAAACTTGGTAGAATACACACATTGCTACTGATTTATTGCCTTTCTTCAATAAGTCAATAGTTCCATGTGCAAAAGACTCAGATCTAGTTAAATATTATTATTAAAAAGAATAATAATAATTAATGAAATACTGCTAAAATGTTTGGGGTCACTAACATTTTTTTATTGTTGAATGCAGCGCCAAGGCTGCATTTATTTGTTTAAAAATGCAGTTGAAATATTTAATATTTTGAAACATTGCTATGATTTAAAAGAACGGATTTCTGTTTGAGTATGTTTTTAAAGATAATTCATTCTTTTGACGGCAGCAGACTCCAGTCTTCAGTGTCACATGATCTTTCAGAAATCATTTTAATATCCTTATTTGCTGCTCAAAACATTTATTATTATGAATGTTGGAAACATTTAGGCTGCTTACTGCTTTTTGTGTAAACCATTGCACTTTTTTTCAGTGTTCTTTGATGAATATCAAGTTTATTGAAATACAAACCTTTTGTAATATTATTAATGACTTTCCTGTTACTTTTGATAATTTTAATGTATCCTTTTGGAATAAAAGTATTAGTTTCTATAAAAAAAGAATTTTGCCGACCCCAAACATTTGAATACTAGATTGTTTAATATAATATATATATATATATATATATATATATAGCCTATATATTATGATAAATTCTAAAAGTGTATTAAGCAATTTAAATTGAGTTTCCATGACTTCACAAGCTATATTACCTAATGGTTTTTGTAAGCATGTACTCATAATGCCAATGGTTGTCAGTTAAATTTCGTAACCCATAGTCGCACAGATAAGTGTGACACTATCTTCTGCTTCCTGTGTAACCGTGCATGTTTTGTGTATATCAGCAGATCTGTGCTGCAGACAGCTGCTGAAGCTCTGAGAGCCGGAAAGGTTAAGCACCAGTGTGTGTGTGTGTCTGAATGGTGTTGAAGGTGATGGAGTTTAGAGTGTGATAAATGAGAGCTGTAAGGAAACAGACGTATGCCGGAGACTTTAGCAAGATCTGCTGTAAGACCCCGTCTGGCTTCAATCCCACACGGAGAGACAGAGCTCAGCTCCTTTGGACCCGATTGAGCTCAAACACACTGATATACTTGGAAACCCCACTCATATGCTCATCTGTGTTTAATGGTTCAGAACCACCGGATGCAACACACCACGTGGAGACAGTACCCCATACTGCAGGACAGCAAAGTCTCTGATTACAGTGCAAATGTCCTGCAGGGAGCGAACGAGATTGAGAACAACAGAGAGAGAGAGAGGGAGGATGAGATGTTGCTCCTGGCTGTAGTTAAATCTGGAGATTGGTATGTGTGTGTGTGTGTTAGCATCTGCACACACATGCATGAATGTGTGAGTATTGCTGTGTGTGCATGTGTGTGTGATTTAGTACAGTCACTATCATGGACTGGGTTTACGGTGGTTGAAAGGTTTATGGGTTGCTATAAAACACTGTTCATTTAGTCTAGCATCACCACACACACTCTATAGCATTTTGCTGACTGCTGCCTATAGCTATCTGATCGCTCAATGGATCTATTGTTTTTATGGGTCAGTGACACAAAGCTATTATTTCCAAATCCAATTAAAATTTTAATTTGGTATGAATAATGTATTGCCACGTTTTTATATATATATATATATATATATATATATACATACACTCAACAAAAATATAAATGCAACACCTTTGTTTCTGCTCCGATTTTTCATGAGATGGACTTAAAGATCTAAAAAGAGAAATGGTAATATTGTGTATCTGAAATGAATTTTAGATCTTTAAGTCCGTCTCATGAAAAATCAGAGCAGAAACAAAGGTGTTGCATTTATATTTTTGTTGAGTGTATATAATTTTTATATTTTTGGGGGGTGGTATAAAGTCAAACATGTCATTATATAGCTGCTCTTATCCCGTGGAAACAAGCCTCATTAAAAAGCATGAAATTCTTAAAACCTGTAGTTCTTTAGTTTCAGCAAAGATGTGTGGTGGGAAAAAAATAACAACAAGAATTACATCATAGAGAGAACTTTGTATCAAGGACAGACTTTTAAAATATCTGATCATTTGACATTATCAGAGACACGAAGGTTAGATTGTAAAATGTCATGTGTGACTCACTAAAAACATAATGTCTTTCATGAATTACAGTAATAATTCATAATCTACTATACTTTTTACCTTGAATAAAAATATATTTAAAAACTTTTTAAAATAATGATGAATAAGTGCTCTTAACAAATACAATAACCCCATATGCAACAAATATGATCAAAATCTAAATATTGATCTTTAGATGTCTACAAATACTGCATTTCCCTTTTTCCCGTTTCCATCTTTTTTTTATTATTGTGGTGCTGTCAAATGAATAATTGCAATTAATCACATCCAGAATAAGTTTTTGTTTACATGATATGTGAGTGTGTGTATATTTATTATGTGTATATATAAAAGTAATCACATGAATGTATATATTTAAGAAAAATATGCTTGTTTATTTATTTAATATTATATATAATATAAAAGTATAAATGTATACACATGTAAATATTTACAAAATGCGTACACACTGTGTACTACTTTATTGTCATTGATCCTTAATAACATTCCATTTTCTGTCCTTTGTCCTTAAACATCTCTCGCCCATTTTTAGAGTTTCATTAGAACATTATTTAATATGTTTATTGACGCATTTTCCTCATGGGGACAGTTAGCTGGTCATTTACTGCCCTTTTTACTACCCTTGTAGAGACATTAGGTCTCTCGCTCACACACACATACATGCAGTCAGAACAAGAGCAGGTTTATGCTGATCTCCATTCTCTTCATCATCTCACCTGTAGTTCAGCGGGATTGTGAGGAAAACACTGTCTGAGCTGTGAGAAGTGTTTACAAACTGTTTCCTTCAGGCCTGTTGCTTTAGATGATGTATGGAGTAGAGAAGGCATATCTGTTGGAAACAGCAGGATATTGAGTGAATCTGTTCCAATGTGTATCTCACTTGCAGCTTCGTGAATCATCATCTGACTCACACAGCTCATGAATGACACCAGACGTGAGGTTGTTCTCTGAGTCTGTTTTAATAGCTCCTTGTTTATGTGCCACACGCAACTAGTGGAGTCAAAATGCCAATTCGAAGAGAATGTGTTGAATTCAATAGAATGGCAGATCTAACTCTGGTGCTTTAGGCCTGAAATATATAAACAGACTATATTGTAGTGTGTTCCCAACCAGGAAATTTAGATTTTTACAGTCATACCAAAATGTAGTCAGACACTGTCAACATTTCTCGCGTTATTTGCTATGGCTTAGAAAATGGTTAAAGAAAAATATGACAAGTACTCACAGTTAAGCTGTCAAAACAAATTCATTTTGATAATGTCATATAACTTTGATAGAAAGGTATGTAATGGATTTCAATCAACCAAAAATTATTCAGCTATTCACAATTACATTATTACCAGTTTAGATCAACCAATTACCAAGCAACACTTTATTTTGTTTTTGTTTATGGTGTAAAAAGTTTATATTAGCAATAAAAGAAAAAAAAACTGGTTTGGTTAAAGTATGGTTTTTTTGAGACTACATTTTGCTGGTAGTCCACTGTATGACGAGCTATTGAGTATAATATGTCCCAGTTTACTTTTTTGCTATCCTCACTTACATTTATGAATTACAATGTCCTGCACCCACTAGTAAAAAATATTTAAAAATTACCTGGTGTCTGAATAATATTTGAATAAACATGGGGTCAAAATTATTGATTTTTCTTTTATGCCAAACATCATAAAGATATTTTGTAAATTTCCTTCCATAAATAGTTATAAATATAGAATATGCTAATGGTACAAAAGGGATCGTGAAAGTTGCATGTTATAGTTTAGTTAATACTGATCTGAATAATCGATTTCCATAGCATATGTTTGTATATTCTCCACAAGACAAAATAAATGAATTTATAAAAAATGACCCCGTTCAGAAGTTTACATACCCTTGAATCTTAATTCTGTGGCTCGCTTCATGGATGATCCACGACTGTCTGAATGCATTGTGTTGCCTTCTTGAGCAAAAGTGATGTTTCTACCTTTTATAATACCTGTAAATGTGATCTCAAAATCATACAGTCACTGTTGGAAAGGGTTCAGATATGTAGAAACTATTGAATAACCAAAGAATCTGCAGGAGCCGGAGGAGTTTTTTGAAGAACCGCAAACAGTTGAACTGTTCAGGAACAACTATTATGACCCTTATAACTTGTTTTGTGGTACAAGGTCACATATTTGTGTTGACCTTTACTGCTTGTGGTATTTTTAAACGATTTTTAAATTTGCATAATTTGGTTTAATATTTATTGTTTGGTGTTTATGGAGTGCTTGAACATACATTTTGGTAATTACAAAAGTTTACAGTAATTGTATGAATCATTCCTTTTTAGTATGTAGTGTATTTCCAGACTTAAACGGAAGAGACAAGCACAACTACATGCCTCCACATAATGTTTTATTAATATAGAGTGAAATTACTTCTGCTTTATCTGTTCTCCTGGCCTTCCCGGATGACTTTATTTCCCCAGAGCTGAAGCTGATTTCATCGATAGTTCCTAATGAATGCTGGGAAGTGCTGGAATGAATCAAATGATCCTGGACAATCTGATTTAGGAGTCATTATGTATCGTAGACCCCAGACCCAATCCATCCCCCTACAGACACTCATGCTCCTTTGTTTTGTCTTTCTCTCTCTTTTTCCAGATGGACATTTTTGCGGCACTGAAGGTTTTGATAGTTTCTGTTGGCTCATGAAAACTTAATTTCAGGGCTTTCTGACATGTTAGCAGCCATCTGCTTGCACATGTCCATTTCTCCTCATACAGCCCTGCTTTTAGAAGCTCTTTACTGCTGTCTCTGGGGTCTGGGTGTAGTTGGACTCAGAAAGCGACAGACTGAACTACATATGAAAGCCTTATGGCCAGAAAACTGTCTGTTGATGTCAAATTCTGATTGTTTGCTCTAATTGGATGAGATGATGGAGATATCCGTATCACTGTTCACTCACTCGTCCATTTAATACTTTCCACTGTGAATTGTAAAATGAACATTTTGACCTGTCTATCCATTCACCCGTCCTATCCTGATCAATAGCAAATAGCATTATGTCAGGATAAAGAAAGAAGGATGACATGTGGATAGATGGATGACTGGAAGTAAATAGAGGATAGCAATAAGAGAAACTGTGGCTATAGTGATGACCTGAGGACTTCTGTTCACACCTGCTCAGAGGAACAGGAGGAAGAGAAGGTCCTGTAGAGAAACAAATTGAGAGTCACAAAGAGCCAAATCAATATTTTTGCTGTCATGATGGTTTGATACAAGCTACGTGTCAAAGGGCAAAACAGAAACCCTTTGTGATTAGTGAAACAGAAAAGAACACAATGTGACTTTATATTGTTTGTTTGAAACATACAGTATAAAAGCTGAGATCCAAACCTGCTAGAAGTCTAGTTTCTATTATTTAAATTCATTTCAGTCCAGATTTTCTTTTTCTTTTTTTTTTATTGGAATTTATTTCATTTGTTTCTATTTATTTTTGTTATGCTGGATATTTATTAGTGCTGATTAAATGATTAATTGCATCTAAAATAAAAGTTTTTGTTTACATAATAGTGTGTGTGTACTGTATATATTTGTTATGTGTATATATAAAAACACACATATACATGTATATATTTAAGAAAATATATTACAGTTATATATTCCAAATATAATTATAAATATAATTTATATGAATATAAAGATATACATGTAAATATTCTCAAAACATATGCTGTATGCATGTCTTTAAATTACATTATAAATATACACTGTACATATATTATGTAAACAAAAACTTTTATTCTGGATGCAATTAATTGTTGGACAGCACTTAAAATTATGGATTTTTTTTTTCTACTATTTAAAGTAACTTTTTGTTTTTAATAATGTTTTTAAATTGTTAAATACTTATGACATTATTTACTATGTTTACTGTATAGTAAATTTATTTATTTTAATATATACATTTATATATATATTATTTATACTTTTATCATTTTTAAAAAAAATCTAAATAAATGTAATATTTTCTCTAATATTCGATCTTCTAACACCTTGTTTTTTTCATTGTTTATTTTTTTTAAAGAGATATAGTGAGCACAATAATATATTGACTTCCGGATTGGCTCTTTTGATTTGGGCCAGTAAAAATCCTATGTGACCTGTAACACGCTAGCATTGTGGTTTAAGAAAATGTGCAACTCTATTTGCATGAATATTGTTTCTGCCTATCAGATCGATAAAAGCGTGTCCCAAACCTGCCACAAAACCCAGTGTTAGACTTCAGCTCAACTAGACAGACGGCAAAGCTGTTCTGGGATCAGCCACTTTGAGAAAATGTCTCCCAGCGTTATGCCTGTCTCACCAAATGCCAGCGTTTGTCCCCAGAGATTCATTAAAATGGTTTCCTCAAGCATCTCATTTATGCAGATTCTCTTCTCTTTTTGTCTGTTTTGGGTGTTGACTGATTAAACATATTTGTGTTGTGTCATGTTCTACAGAAACGTGTGTGTGTGTTACCTCAAACCATCTGTGTTTAACCCCTGAGCTCACTCATTACTGTCTTTTGCTTTTCAGACACTTTGACGTGGGGCTTTACAAATGGCTCATCAGGTACGATTTCTCCTTCTTCTTACTTTGAGTGGGTGTGCAAGAGGGAGGGAGGGAGGGAGATATTTTGCACTGCTATGGACACGGTTATCTCTTGTTGCAAATTGAAAAGCACATGAATAATAATCATAATCAAAAACCATAATCACTAGAACAATTACATTTTTCTACATAATAAACTGACAGCCCTGCATTTATTTCCTTTGGTTCTTGTTAGATTAGAATTTTTTTCTGCTCCATTTAATTTTTAGGAAATTCACTGATATAAAACAAAGATGAAACCTTTTCTGATGTTCATATTTAGCAGCAACTTTTTTTTTCTTACATAAGTTTTAACAGCAAAAGCTGATCTATTAGCATACTTGGCTGAAGATGAAAGCAAAAATTACACAAATTATCCATCAGAAAGAAGAATGTTTCTGTTGTCGCTTTGTTAGATGTGTTTTAAGCCATTAAGGTAAAGTTTTTAAGGCACTTATGAAATGTGACAATGTTATGCGCAGATCTAGTGCAGTGGGAGAAACTCACGCCACACACTTAATAGCCCTGTAAAGAAAATAATCAAACCAAATGACTCATTTACATATAAATATACATGTAAATCAGTTCATTATATATATATTTTGGCTCAAAATGATTACATTTTATGCAGATGAGCTACATAATAGGGTGTGTTCCTCACACTGCTACTGCGAACTGGCAGCCTATAATGAACAGTTTTTATTTCAGCAAGACACAATGAATGAATTTGGCACTGGTCATGATTGGTCACCCAAGAGTCCAGAAACACGGCTCAGCTCAGTCTCTCTCGCCACCAAAAATGTTCTGCTGTTTGATTGCAAGTTTGTTTGTTTTTTTCTTATAACAAGTAGCTCTTTTTTTACGCCAGAGACCATTTGCTTTTTCTCTAATTTGATTTACACTCTTTATTTTGGATGGATTTACCTTTGCTAAAAACTATTTTAGAGTTGTGACATTTGAAATACAGCCACTGAATATTTCCACAAAATACCTGATACCTTGAATGTATTGCATAATAATTTCTGCAGCACATTCTGTAACATGTAATTTTACACAATTTAGAGAATTTATATATATACATGGTTTATATAGGTGTTTGTATGAACAGTCACTTTCCTGGCAGGAAGTCAGACGAATTATTGTTCAGAGCTGCTGGGCAGATGTTTAATGATATTTAGTTTTTTTTTAAATAAATGCTCTCTTAAAAATAAAAACCTCTCGAGGTCCTGGCGCAACCTTGTCTGCTCAGCTGTTGCATTTCCTGACACAGTTATTCATATTCTAATGTCCTCCAGCTGTATGGAGAGATCATTGTGGAGGTTTTGGAGAGAGAGCTCAGGTTGTGTTTTCGTTCAGGGTTTGGTATTGTCAGTCTTTGGCAGGGCTGCGATCTCCACAGACAAAAGATGTTTGATCAGGGTTGTATTAGCATGTATTTAGCACGATGAGCATCTTATTCTATCTCTCGCTGGAAACTCGCCAGTTTGTGTGAATATGTACATTGACAATGAATGTTAAGAGTGATGCTGCTTAAAAAAAGTCCATAAATTATGTAATATTTTATTTTTAGAACATCATGGCAGATGACAGGACACTGTGTCTTGTGCGGGTTTCCATGATGTTCAAAAAAGATATATATCCCTTTCACATGTCTGTAAACAATATGTATAATGCATAAATATTATTACGCGTGTGTGTTTGTGTTTTATATGTTCTAAGTTTCATTCATCATTCACTTAAGGCTGTTTAGGTATCATCCAAGATGTTTATTTAGTCCAAGTGCAATCCAAACCCACTGACCAATTTTCCTAATGTCAAAACTTTTTTTTAAATATTATATTATTTGTATATAACTTTTTAGTTTGTTTTTTAAATATATATTTAGAGTAAATTGTATAGAATTTAATATTGACATTATTTTTAGAAGTAAAATTTTCAATTTAAGGTACTTGACAAAAATAAAAATTCACCCCAAAATATTACATTTTCTAATTTGATTAACCTAACATCCTAGTTTGGCTTGTAGCAGACCTGCGAGGAGACTCGTTTTCAGACAGATACCGGCCAGCATTGGTAATACAGCACAATTTCCCGCCCAAATGAGAAATGTAACATTTCTCCCTGAATGCCACCAATCAGAAAGCTGAGAATGTGGGCATGTCCATACCTTTTATCTTGAATTTGAGTGTGTTCAGTACGGAGTATTTTGTGTAACCCCTTCATTGCAAACAGAAAACCAAAAACATTTCTATCTCTTCCTCACCGTATCTTCTCAATCTTTCTAGTGATTGCAGTGTGGCAGAGAGAGCTGATCTGCATAACTGGAGTGTGAATGTGGGCCGTGTGTGTGTGTGTGTGTGTGAGTGTTGTAAAGTGCATTTAGAGAGATCTTAATGTGCTTTTAAATGTGCAGTAATTGTGAAGATCTGAGTTTTGGAGTGTGGAGATGTGGGAGAGGATCTTCGCTCTTCATTTGTGTGACTCACCACTGATCTTAAAGCATCCACAGACACACGCCACGCACCCCTCCTGTCACGCTATTGTCTGCTTGAACGCCTCGCTTTCAGCCTGTTGAGTGTCATCTCCTGTCTATTGAAATGTGCTCACAACAATCAAATCACAGACGCAGTTCATATGAGCTTATATAAGGGCGAGAGAGGGCTGAGATTATGCTGCGGTGGCCACAGAGGCAGAACCAGACCTTATTGTTTCTGTTAATAATGAAAATGCGCTCACAAACACTTTTCTCAGCACAGCAACGTCTACGCTTGGGCTTTAAAAAGCACATTAACAAAAGAATCAGAAACCGAATGCAAGATCTACTAGGACTGAGAGGTAAATCTTTACTAAAAAAATAAAAACTGTACAATTGTGCCAAACATTTACCATGTAACTACTACCTTACCTGGGTGATAATTTTTTCAGGAAGTGTGACATAATTTAAAAAGTCATTAAATGGGTTTAAAATGCCTTTAGCTGAGTTTGACGTTAGGATTGTTTCAGTCTGTCATTTATTTGTAAATCAACTGCAAATGGGATATTTTACAAAGAAAGATTACTTACACTCTTTTTGTGGCAGAACATAATTATCCTAATAAGTATGACATTTTGTAATTTAAAAAAACTTTTAATGGAAGGAATATGAGGCAGCAATAGCAAAAAAAGTATATAAGTAATGTTTGAGGGAAGATGTTATATTATTTATAACAAATTCCCCGTATGTATTGATGGAGTGTGTGAAACAGAATGTGTGTGAGTGCTGTTGTTGGATATATATCCCTTTCATATGTCTGTAAACAATATGTATAATGCATAAATATTATTACGCGTGTGTTTTGTGTTTTATATGTTCTAAGTTTCATTCATCATTCACTTAAGGCTGTTTAGGTATCATCCAAGATGTTTATTTAGTCCAAGTGCCAAAGGCTTCTATCACACCAAATCCGAATTTTGTTATCAATCCAAACCCACTGACCATAATGTCAAAACGTTTTTTAAAATATTATTTTATTTTGTATATATCACTAACAGACATTCAAGATTTTTACCTTTATTACAGTAGGAAAGATCAAAACTGACAGGAAGCAATGTGGGATAAATTTAATGCATCCTTAATTTCTCATAGTACAGTAAGATCATCTTTTTTAATGATGTTTGTTTTGCTTCTTTCTGATTAGAAAGACAAGGAGCCCTAACAAGTCCTATCAATAAACCATCAGTAATTCCAGTCAGCTTATCCACAAAAAGCCATCAGTCCTATTAAACGTACTATAGAGAAGACTTAGACACATGAATGCTGAAGAATAAAAATAGAAGAGGAGAGTTTTTAAGTGTGTTAAAATAAAGCTGAGTTGATCTTCTTTTCTTGATCTCTACACACGCTGTCAGCTGGATCCATGGTCAGGGGCTAATCTTATCCTCTTCACTATCTCCCTCACACACACAGATGACTCAAGTCCTCCACTATCCCAGCAGCCTCATTAGAACAGATTGGTGCTCTCTCAGCCCTGAAATGGAAACTCTACTATACTGCCATTGAGAGAGATCGGGCTTAGCTCAGAATTCTCTCTCTCTCTCTGCTGTCTGTTATCACTGTAAGGGGAACGAAGGCAGTTTTATAGACAGTATGTTATCTGAAGACATATTTTTCTTTTTTTCTCACGTTTGTCTAACAGACAATGTGATCAAAGTTGGTTAAAAAAATATATTAAAGGTGTCATAAAACTGAGAAATCAACATACAAGAGGTCACTGTGCTATAAAAACATCCTGTAAGTTTAGGAACCCAAAACTCTCTCATTAGTCTAAGCACAGCTGATATTGAAGCCAATCTGGCAATTTGAGTTTGTGTAAAGTGCCACTTTATGATGTAATATTGTGGCTAAACATCAACACCTGAATCTACATCGCTGCCTGGTTAGCCCTGCCTACAGATTCACACACATAGCAGGTAAATAACTAGAGCGGCAAACGCAGGTCTATACAGAAAACAAATTGCAAACTTTATTTGATGAAGTGCCAGACTACATCAGTAAAAACTTGGTCCTTTGTTCACTAAATTATACTGCGGATTTCTTTACAAACAAGGCACAATTTGAGAGGATTTTTAGAATGATTGTAACTACAAGTTACCGTTTACACAAGATCCTTTTTTTTTTAAAGGTATATGTTTTATTATGGTTACTCCTATCATTTACACTACTCTGGCATTTTAAGCATCAAAACGGAGACTTTTGAAAATGCTACAGACCCCGATTTAGTTGCATTTCAGTAAAAACAATAGCGTGGCTGCCATAGATATACATGCATCATTAGCGACTGTGTCTATGGGCCACTATACAGTACGTAAGCTGTCTGCTATATTATAGCGGTCTTGACTTGACGTCATTCACCATAGGTTGTTTAAAGGGTACAATGTTGATTGTTAATTGTTAGTCTTCAACAGGCAAATCTTCCACATATAATTTTTCAGTAGTTCATGGTTTTGCTGAGTTTGTGTGTTTGTGTGTGTCTTTAGGTACATATATGTGCCTTTGGGCGGCTCTCATTACGGTGTATTCCGGAAGCTTGTCTCCACAGCACTGGCCTTTGGGTTTGTGTGTTTCTGGCATGGTTGCCATGACTACCTGCAGTACTGGGCTGTGCTGAACTGGGTTGGGGTGGTAGTGGAGAACATTTTCGCGCTCCTCTTCTCCTCTCGTCCTCTTCGTCATGTTATTGTGAGTTCACACGATCCCTCTCGAGTTATCAGCTTTAGACAAAGTTAAGTGTTTATAATAAAGTAAGGTCACTACTAAATACCTTGCTCTTTTGATCTTGTTTTAGGTACACTGTCTTTCACCTCGGATGCAGAGGCGTGGCCTAGCACTTATCTCTGCCCTCTCCACTGCTTTTCTGATTCTGTCCAATCTGTTTTTTCTGGGTGGGATCCATGTGGGTCGAATCTTCTGGAAGAGGGTGTTTGTTGAAGGTGAGTCATTTAAAAGTATGCACTTTCTTACATACACCTAAAATATTCTTAGATGTGAATTGAATGTAAAGTTTTTAGACATTTAATTTCCGAATTATTTGATAAAAATGTGCTTAACATAAGGCCATTCATGATGTAGTATAATAATTAAAGCATAATTTTAAAAAAAGAACATTTAAGATAAAACACTTTTTAAGTGTTTTAGAGAAACATTCATGAAAGTGACTCTTAAGTACACTTAATGGCCTTTTATTTCATTAATATATTATCTGCAAGTACTTTTTAAAAAAAGATATGCTTTTTTACACTACAAGTGCACATTCAATACAATTAAGTACTTTTTTACAAGGTTAGAGAGACATTCACACATGTCATCAGTCAGATTTATTTCCCCTCAATCTGTAACTGCTGACAAGTCAACCACAGCTGCTGACAACGTGTTTTTAAACTCTGGGAATGTGAAAGTTTTCAACCTTTTAACGTTTTGTGGGTTATGTTGAGGCAGTAATTCAGAAAGAAAGCTGTAATGATTTGCTGCTGTAATGTAATGATGTGGGACAGCCTGTCATTTCATCCCAGATCAGACACAAAAGTGAGGAACTGAATTCATTCGGAAGTGCTCAGAACACATTTTGTGTCAGAGAAGAGCCGAGTCACTGGTTTGTGGTGCATTCGAGATGTTATGAATGATTTCGTAAGATTGTTTGTAGGATTAGAGTGGTTTGTTATTATGGATTATTATGCCTTTTCAGTATATTTGGTGTATAACATTTTAAACGTTGATGATTGGAAATTGATTATTAGAAATCTAATTTAATAAACAGTTATAGAATTGAGAGAAAATGAAAACCAAGATACGTTATAAAATTAAGAGAAATTATAATATAAAACAATCAATATTTTCAAGACGCTGCACTGTTTTGGTAACTTGTCAAGTAAGTAAATTTGTGACGCTCTCTGAATAGACAGTCCAATGTTTTTGCTTCTGTTAACTTGTAAAGTTGTTCATAAATCTTTGGGAAAAGTCTTCACAAACTGTTTTAGGATCATGCTGGTAGCATTTAGTGCCAAGTCAAGCACCAGTGAGACATTTGGACGTTAATCTTTAAAGAGTTATAGAGAGAGAAGAGTGAAGGTCTTTTGAAAAGAATAAAAGCAGTTTGATTGTCTGTCTGGACGTTTCTAGAAGCTGCTATTCATATATTTGCCACCAGGTACCATAAACACCACAGAGTCTTAACAACGGTCTCCATGGAATCATTCATTCTTGACATCTCTGAAAGGTAGCCGTGCTGATCGCACCCACCTCCTGCAGTAGCTGTCAGTCAGACGCTGATGGAACGGTTTTGTGCTGCTCGGTTAGAGGCAGGAGGAGCTGCGGGGTACAGTAAAGCTCAGAGAGGGACCTGCTGGGCACAGAGACTAGGACCCTCAACTTATTCAGCCATTTGTCCATTTCTTGCTCCATTTAATATAGGAACCATATCATACTACTTTAGTTAAAATTACTTAAGGCAGTAGTTTTTGTTTGGTTTACACAATGATTTGAAGTGCTTTGTCTTACATTTCAGTAATCAGTAATATAATATATATATATATATATATATATGTGTGTGTGTAATATTAGTTTTGGATACCTTGAATTTTTGATTTAGAGCTCTCCTCTATGCAGGTGACACAAACCCATACAAGCATATATATATATATTCTAGAATGGGTTTGTAATATATATATAATGTACATTATAACTTATTATATAATTATATTTTATAATTGTAATTTACATATTAATTTACAACACTTATGTTAGTACTTTTTACTGTTTATTTTTACTTTATTTATACGGGATATTGTATAATTGTAATATTTGCCATTTCATTAGTTTTTGGACATAAAATGAAAATAAGATAACACTTATTCCCTCAAAAAATTCTTAATTTGCTGCTTAATTAATAGTTAGTGCGGTTGTTGTTAAGTATTGGGTAGAATTAGGGATGTAGAATAAGGCATTAATATGTTCTTAATTAGCACTAATAAATTCTAGTAATATGCATGCTAATAAGCAACTAATAGGTGTAATGGTAAAATAAATAAAGTGTTACCCATACCTTAGTATGTTTACTTAGCATATAATTTATATGTATACATATGATGAGTGACTACATTTTCAGTAGTTATATATGTTCTTTATATGTCAATATACAGTATATGTCCTTTCACAAAAACAAGGTCTGTGTATTTTATTTTCAAGTGTTTCGGAAGAGTCTCCTGTGATATAACAGTCACCTGTTCTTCTTGCCTCTGGAAAAGTGTGTGTGTGTGTTGACGTGTCTCAGTTCCTTATTTAATGTAGGTGGGTTTGGTGTGACGCAGGTTGAGTCATGTTGAAAGATTTGTGTGTAGCTGGATGCGGACAAAGTTCAGAAAACACAGATCTGTATTCTTATACAGACAGAATGAGACATAACACACACACACACACACACTTCCTCTCAGCTTCTTTTTTGTCTGACTTTTTTTGGATCTTTCTGCTACATTGTAGTGTTTTGTGTTGTTGGCATGACAAAATGCATTAAGTGGCTAAAGCTGTGACTCCAGCACCTGAAGGACAATGAGGTGTAACCAAATGTAATCAGCACCCTCCCTTTTTTTTCCATTTACTTTCATTTTCTTCCAGCTCCGTCCTTCTTTTCTTGTCCCTGATGCAACAAGGCAGGTCCTTTTAATGAACCCACCAGAGACAAACACACACACCTGTCTAGTGTGTTTTAACAGCTTGTGGCTCTTAGTGGACATGTTGAGGAAGAACTGTGATTATGTAAACATAACATTGATAATAATTGGAAATCATTTGTAAAAAAAAAAAAATATATATATATATATATATATATACTTAGCAATAATGTGAAAATGATGTATGACATTTGGATTAATTTATCTAGCAATATGTTTATGCATCTGTTTTTAACAACAGCCACAAATGAGAGTAACACAAACTGAAGAAATGTATCCAGGAGAGAATGTAATGCAAGTACTTCTACAACATATCCATAAGTACTTGAGAGGAGCAGATACAGCCTATAGTGAAGTGCTCTGGGTGTGTCTTACACCGCTGTTCATTTACTGACTGCAGGGGGCCAAAGAATGTAAATGAGGTAGTGTGTGAATACGCCCTGTTAATCTGCATTCGGTTATAAATCAGAGCTCGTGGGGGAAATTATCACTAGATGCTGCAGTTAATTCTAATAAGCACATCTGTACAGGTAAGCATCAGACTTAAGTGTGTTTTGTGTAAGTTTTAAAAATGCAGAGCTACAGACTGTGATTAAATATATTGCGAATGTATCCAAAAACATTTTTATCCATATGCGCAAGTAGCGACATTTACTGTAACCAAATAATCTGTTAATTATTAAACTGAAAAGCCTTTCAGTCAAACTGAAAAAAAAACAATCGCTAGATCTGAATGACATTTAGATTTTTGAAAGGGTTGGTTTAGACGTGAAATAATCAGATGAATAGAGAAAGAAAACTGTAAACTCTTCATGTTTATGAATTAGTCCGTGGAGGAGACCTAAATTTATTTGTTAAAAAACTCTTATATTTTAAGATTTGTCAGGTAGACGTAACATTCCTTGCACATAATATGAAATTTTGGTAGGCCTATGGTCTTTGTTTTTTTGTTTGTTTGTTTGTTTTTTTCACCCTTTACAATCAAAATGATCATGTGAGCTAACACATGAGATCCTAAATGTTTCATCCTCCTTTTTTTCATCTGGCAACCTGTATTATCTGCTCAAATGCCTGATGCCCTGATCCAGATGCAGCTTCACTTCCTGTTTAGTGTCTGTGTTTTATCTAGTTTGTAGACTTTATAATTCAAACCACATTTTAAAGTATGTTTCCTGCGTATCTTTGTATTTTACCATTCAAACTCTTTCTTCTCTATTTCTCCAACAGGCTGGTCTTCTGTGGCTTTTCCAATGGTTGCTTTTCTCTATTGCTTTGCTCAAGTTGGTATTGAGTGGGACACGAGATGACAACGCTCCTCCCAGCAGAATCATGGGAAGGCAACATTTCTGATATTCTAAAGTAAATACTTTTGCTTAAATACTGATAGTTTGGACCAATCACAACGTGGACAACCAACATTCCTATCAACGACAATATGGCATTATTGTATAGCCCTAATGCTGTATTTGACCAGCGAGTGTGTGGAAATGAAATGTTGTGAGTGCTCCAGGTGTGTGTTTGATGGCTAATCCTGTCGCTGCTTTATTTATGAGTTTGTCTGAACACTGATGGTGACACATGTCTCTGATCAGCGGCCAGGATACAGCCTGACCATTGCTCTCTCTCTCTCCCTCGTCCCTCTATCTGTGTAGATTTCCATTCGCTCGTTCATTTTGTCCCTCTGATCTTTCTTGTCCTGATCTCTCCGTCTCGTCTCATGTTTTTCCATCATTCTCTCGTTCTCCTTGCGTATACCTGCTTCTGTCTTCTTACTAACAGCTCAAGCTGCTCTGTGTGGTTAATTAGATCAGCGATCTGCTAGCCTGGAGTTTCTCCTTTATTAGAGAGAGGTACGACATGTGTGTGTTTCAGTGTTAAGGGGGATTACACTTTAAAGAGCTTTATCTCTCCGGCGTACCTTTATCAGCATCAGATTAATCATTTATAATCCCTTCACAAAAATCTCTCTCTCTCTTCATTTCAATTTTAGCATTCTTTATTGATGAGATAAAACAGTATGTATTTGAATTAACATATGAATATAAACAGCCATGTTGACATTGCAGCATTGCATATTTTATTTTAAATGCAAAATAAAAAAGTAAAATACAATGAAAATAAAGTACATATAAATTAAATATAAAAATATAATTAAAGGTACATCGTTTGTTTTATATCAGTTTGCTATGACTGCAGTTTCTCTCTCCATCTCTTCTCTGATATGATGTTATTTTAGTAGATGGTATGGCAGAGGTCATCCGTGATCTGTCCTTTGTGTGAGTCATACTGAAATTACTTACTGACCTCATGTTACACAGGTCTTGTGTGTGTGTGTGTGTGTGTGTGTGTGTGTTATTAACATTAATCTTCAAAATGTACATAATTGCACAGTTTAAAATGTAAGAAGCTCAGTCTTCTGCTTTCTGCTTAAAGTCAGCATGAATTTTCATTTACATTCTGTATATTTAGTGAAATTGTATATTTAATGAGATGAAAATATAGGTTGGGATTTAATTTTGTTTGTTGAGAGTTGGACTGCATGATGTAAAGTGGGCACTACTTACCATAATGGCACTAGAAATAAAAGCAATTTTGCTAAAGCAATGTGTAAATACCTGTTGGTCGTTATCAAATAGTTATTATGGACAATTTTATACTTATGAATCATTAAATTGTGCCAATTTTGATTTCATGCTGACTTCAAAGCTAATGTGCTTATGTGAGTAATATGCTCAAACAAAGAGCAATGCATAAATTGACAGCAATCAAGTAAAGAGAGCACAAGCGAAAATATGTATAGAAAATATTTTATTATCATAAATAATATTTTACAGCAATTTTACAAATTTTGTCTTTGTGCTTTACAGTAGTTCCATGTGGAGAAATGATTTGAGTGAGGATGTTTCAGTCAGTGGATAATGACCATGCTGTCTGCTGAATACATCTGAAGTTTAATTAGGGCTGTTTTTAAAGAACACCCCGTCGGAGGACCTCTGTGAGCAGACAGACGGGTTTGTTCTTCCAAACCCTGACACAGCGCCTTCTGAACTTCACCATCAGTGTTAAAGACTCCAAAAAATACTCATAGCTCCCCAAAAAACTATAACAATTTCTGTTCAAACGCATATACGCACCAACTGATATGCTGTGTGTGTGTGTGTGTGTGTGATTGCATGTTTGGGTGAATTTCACAAAGTCTGTAATGAACGTGTTCAGTATACATTTCACCCCAAATTCAAAAGGGGAAAAATATTCATGTTTTTATATTTTTACATTCAATTGATCATGTTCAATTCTCTAATAATAGTAACAATATATTAAATTAAAGATTTCATATTTAATTAGATTAAATTATTTTAATATCATGACTTTTTTTTTTTTTGCAGATTAAATTACATATTTCCTCTTTTAGGTTTTTGTGAAATAAATCTGACCTTAGAAAAGTTTCTTTATCATGGACTGGTGTCTGGTCTCTAATCATGTAGTGGCCAATTTTGTTGTTGAGACATGGTACTTTGGTTCTCAAGTTTGAAAAAAACTATGCAAACACTCTAAAGCGAGTCTAAGATTTGCGAGCATTCATTTCCCCTCGCCAAATGCAAATTTGAACTCACTCACCGAGAGTCAGATAGGTCTGCTACAAAGAGTGAATCCATTAGCTCTATGGGGTAAGAGGCAAGAGATTAAATACTCGTGCAGTAGAGGAGTACTTTCTTTTTAATGGTAATTTATTCAATTTTCCTTTGTATTTATCATGCATGTCTTAACCTTATTTTAAGTGCAAATCAAGCCATGCTGTTGGCGTATTTGATCAAATCGGTCACGATCAGATGGTAACAAATCTCCATGCTAGTGTCTAAAAGCTGCGCATTTCTTCTTAAACGAATCGACTCTATACAATCCTCATCCTGTCTCACAATGAAAAAGTGCATTCTCTGAATATTATTGCTGCGCTGCAGAGGCATGCAGTGACATCAGGACTGCGTTTGTTTGTTATATTACGTCGATTACATCATGTGGTTCAGGTTAAATGTTATATCTGGGTTGGAGAAGCATGGTGGGAATAATCTGGGTGAAATACAGCAGCAATGATTATTGCTTCGGAATCAGCTCAGGCTGATGCTTTACATTCCAGTTTGCATGTCAGTATTGTTATTAGTGTTACTGTAACATTCATATGTCTTATTTAGAATCACTTCTGGGTTGCTCTGGAGCTGATGGAGATTCCTATTCCAATTCCAGCTCAGTATTTGGAGTATAAGCAAATGGCCCATAATATTAAAGCTAATTAAGATGTGGTTATTGTAAAACATGCTCTGAAGCATAAAACAAACTTAATTGGAATTGTACCATTTAATACTGTTTCTCCGGCGTCCTGCTGACAGAATGAGATAACCATCTCTTAAGGGCAAATAAATATATATGTATGCATGTATGTATATATTTAAAGAATATAAAATCTTCATACTGTACAACTGTATCTTTGTTGTAAACATAAATATATCTTTATGTAGTTAGTTTTTTCTCAAATGAAATCTGTTTTCCTCACATAAATGGTTTATATTAAATTCATGATATGATGTTTGATATGACCTTGGCAGGGTTTTGGTTTTTACGTCATTGTTCTGAGTCATGTTTCTCTTTCTCTGCTCTCAGGTAGTAGAGAAGCAGGTGACATTGAGGTGATACTGGCCTCAGCACATCTCCTGTGGACCTGATAATGACCTCTCTAACCTGAGAACGGCACACAGCATGCTAACATGTCCGTTAAGCACTCACAGTATGTTCATAAGCACAAATCTCAACATGCGTATCTGAGTTTGTACAATCGACCACTCGTTCTCTTTCTGAGATACAAATGAGAAAACCTGAATACTTAAGCATCATCTCAGAATACATAAATACAAGTTCATATATTTTGTGACGGAGAAGAACATAATCAGGTTTGGCGGTGTTGATCTGAATAGACTGGATCTCTGTGTTCCCCCCCTGGACCTCATTACGGAAATCAAGGGGGAGTTGTTACGGGGAGAAAAAAAGAGTGAAATAAACAGCTATTTATATCTCAGTCATGTGATTAACAGATTAACAGGCTCCTCCCAAACTTGCTTTAGGAGCTTTGTTTAATATAATAATATGGGAGATTACTGGCTATCATGTCTATTTCTCAAGGTGGTTTTATCTTTAAAAGGCAATTTCTCTACAGACACATACCTCGTGGTCTTGGTTATAAAAAAAATAAAGTTTTTAGGAAAAAATGATTCAGTACCGTTTGACCAGCTGTCAGAGTGGGAATTAAAAAGCCTATTTTAGGCTCTTGACAACAAGTCCAAGTCTCTCCTACTGAACAATGAAAAGGTTAGACATTATAACAGACCTGGTGGAAACATCTTGAGTATTTAATATGCAAAAACATCCAGGAAAGGGGTCAGAATGAGCTCTCAAACCATCACCCCTCTTCGTTCCTGAGATTCTTTGTGTTTAGGTGTTTGCTTACTGTGGTATGAGAAATTGTGTATCGATTACATCCATCAATCATTTTGTAAAACAAAGCTACAATGCACTAAAGATCTGAATAATAATATGTCTGTGTGCTTTCTGGAAGACCCAATCGCTGATAAAGAAACAACATACATGCTTTCATTTCACTAGTTCTTCCGTTGTCGTTTTATAAAGTTGGCCTCTGCAATACAAGGAGTCATTAATGAACTTGTTTGAAGAGGCCCGTTGTAGACCAAAGGAGGTGAAGGTCCTTTCACATGACTTGCATCAACATCTGCCAATGCAATTGAACATCATGTTACAGCATTAAATTAAATCTAATGCCTATTGTCTGCAGGCTGTAACGCAATGCTCAAAAAATAGTTGAAGACATATACATAGACGATGCAAGGGAGTCATAACAGTTGATATAGTGACATGGTTATAGTTAGGAAAATCCTGCTTTACAATCAAAATATGTTTGTTTTAATTTGAGCAAATATTATTATTCTGATAGATACTAGGCCGATATTTAATATTTATGTTATGACTGATAATGACCAACATTAAAATTCTACACTATATTTTGTTTAATTAATAAAAAAATAAACAATACAAGCTAAAAGCAATCATTTCAAATGTCGAAGGTGAATTTAGGCATCTTAACAATGTATAATTTACAGTATGAAAAATAGATATCCATTTTGAAAATTGCTACAGATTACAATTAACAGTCTTGTTAAATTAACGGTTTTAAATATGTGTTAGATGATGGCAAATGTAGTCTAAATATAAAAATATGGGAAATGAGCATGCACTGTACAATTAAATATTCAATATTGGCTGATACCCAATAAATCTGATATGGTTCTGCTATAGTGTGCATTCCTGAAACTGTATAACACCACTGCTGTCAATCTGATTACAAATTTTGTGGAGATATGCATCAACGCAAGTCATGGAAAGGGCCTTAACAGCTGTTACACTTCAAAACCCCTGTAGAGCTCATTAGCTTCTCCAGTAATGTGTACAGTTAGCTCTCGGGATAGTAGTTGATTTGTCATTGTACAAACACATTTGTCTAAAGTAATTCACCAAAGCTGCCTAGGGTTTCCATAGTTCCTGGAATACACCTTGCTTCTTTAGTCTTTTTTCTGTAAGAAGCTTAGCTCTGTGATTCCTGATAAAGGCTCGTATTGGGCAGCGAGTTAACCAGCAGGATGGAGCCGAATGAAATATACCAGAAAGACTGCAGAGCAGAAACAGCGGTGTATGTGTGAAAGCCAAAAAGAGAGGGGAAGACTTGCTACATGAGTGGGATCTTGAAGGGCCCGCACTTGCAATTGGGGACGATGCATTGCCATGACAACCATCAATCAGAGTGGGCCCTGCGGCAAGAGCTCTCACTGTCTGTCAGCCTCGCAGGACGAAAACAAGAAGCAGTTCCACACAAAGAGTGTCTGTGTGACAACTAAAACACCATCACTTTGGTTTCGCAGATGCTCTGCCTTGGGATAAGACATCCCCTTCTCTTTTCCAGTGTCTTATTTCATCCTTTCCCTCACTCATTCTCTCTCTCTCTCACACACAGTCTCTCAGAGTGTCTGTCATGCTTTTTGCTGGTTCCATTTTTTGCCCGGAGAAAGTCGCTCAGTCATCTCCCTATCAAGAAGAAAGATGCTTACCTCATTTTTTCAAGGGAATATGTCCTCCTTGTCCGTGTCTGGTGATGTCGGCCGTGAGATCTGGAAGAGCGACATGGGAGAGGTCGGGGTCTTTCTGCTCCTTAACAACCTCAAAACCTCAGCGACTTGTGTCTCCAATGCAACCATTCGGTTACTGAGTGCCGACAGCTCCTCTTTAAGTTCCGTACGGAGTTCCAGGAGCGAGGCGTGCAGTGTGTGTTCGGGAATGGTAGGGATTAGTGGGATCGTGGGAGTTTTTCCGTCGGGTTGGACCGGGCTCCGGTCAACAGGGGTGCGGGTACCACCTTCGTCCAGGCGGAGATCGCTTTTAGTAATGCCGCTGTCGCAGGAATCAGTTTTCTTTAATCCGCCAGGTTCGGAAGTTTTTCCAGAGCTGCTCCTCTCTGGAAGAGTCTCCATCGACTCTGCTTTAGAAACGTTTCCCCAGTTTTCAGGCTTCGCTATGCTCTCCCTAAACCTCGCCCATCCTCGTGCACGCGGCTCTGATGTAGGAGGGACGTTTGGAGCAGGGGCGCTGAGCTTGGCCTGGTCAAATAGACCCAAGGTGCGGGTTTTGCTAGGGTGGGATGGGATAGGCGTGGCTGGGCTTTCTGTTACCGTGACGATGCTTGTGGTGGCAACTACATCTTGGCAGATGACTTCGTGGTGGATTTGGCCCTTCTCGAGATCAGGGTCGTCGGGATTGGGACGCCCAGCGGCAAGACGGGCTTCCTTCTGCTGGCGGAATCGCTGGAACAGACGGCGGACGGGATGATCAGGGGGGAGATTTAGAGGGGCTTCGTTCTTTCTCCTCAGCCGTTCCTCTTCCTCACGCTTCACGTCACTGATCTTTCTGAACACAAGCTGAAAACACACAGAGTTGATTTAATACATGTGCAATCAGGCAACCAATAAACAAGTACCTCAAAACAAGA
This sequence comes from Enteromius radiatus, assembly GCA_032357445.1. Taxonomy (NCBI): domain Eukaryota; kingdom Metazoa; phylum Chordata; class Actinopteri; order Cypriniformes; family Cyprinidae; genus Enteromius; species Enteromius radiatus. The sequence goes on along the minus strand of JAUCMS010000031.1, from coordinate 8,405,114 downwards.
ACATATATAGTATATTTAGCACATAGTAGGTCTGCCAGTGTAGTTCGTTTTTATGAGGTGAGATCATTTATTTCATAAGTTCATAGTTTATAGCAGCGATTCTCAATTCCAGTCCCCCTGCTCTGCGCATTTTGTATGTTTCTCTTGTCACTTCAGGCATTTGTTTTATTTGAAACATGTGCCCTGCAAAGTGGACATTACCAGATATTCCTCCATCATTCCAGTTCGAAGCAAAGCGTAGTTATTAGATTTTAAAATAGCAGATTTGTCTAATTTTAAATTAATACTAAAAACTCAGATGAAAGATTTACTTAAGCCAGAAATGTACTTTTACATATGGTTCTTCTGTCCAAACAACTTGCATTGCATTCAATGTATACATTTTTAAGGTCATGCTCAAGTATATTATTTAAAAATGTGTGATAACAATGTCAGTAACTTTCATTTGAATTAAATTGCACTTTGCGGCAGTTTATGTCCATGCAGTTAAAGTCAATGGGCTCCTGCATAACAATGGACTCCAAATACAACGGTGGTTGTTCACTTTATGTTGAGTCTCTTTGAGTCTAAACAGACTGTCCTTGGCTAGAATAAACTGCAATATGAACTCTTTATGTTGACAGTCATAAGTCTGGCAAGATTATGCAATGCACAGACTTCAGTGGATCTCCTTACAGCCACTCCAGGTATCTTCTTTATAGAGAGATCACACTCACTGTCCTGAAGACCCTGCATTCGGTGTCATGAATATTGCAAGATATTCTAAGTTCTAAGTTATTTATTGGAGTTCATGTATATTTCAGAGTTGAAGGTTTTTCTTAAGCAGATTCCTTAGGTCAAGCCTATGCTGTGTAAGTGTCTGCTCAAACCAAAGTGTGTGGATCTGGAGGGAGCGGTTTTATGCTGTGCTTTGGTCAGTGATTGAAGGCATGTATTTCTCTCTCACACACATACTGGCATTCAGTTTTAACTGATTTAATAATTACAATAGTAAAAAAGTCCAAATAGTTAAAAAGACTGTGTGTGTGTGTGTGTGCATGTTTATCTGGTTTATGAGGACACAAATTTGTATAATGACGGGTTTGACATAAGTATTACAATATGAAGGTGATTTTTGAGGACATTTTCAGTGTCCCCGTAATTCAAAAGGCTTAAAATACATACTAAATGGTGTTTTTTTTTTTTTAAATCTAAAAATGCCTGTAGTTTCCTGTAAGGGGTAGGTTTAGGTGTAGGGTCAGTGTAGGACAATACCACATACAG
>JAUCMS010000031.1:8378415-8391728 GCA_032357445.1 Enteromius radiatus | reverse complement strand
ATTAAATTACACTTGTTTAACACAATCTAAATAAACGGATGACTTATTGAAAGTTTAAATTGTCGCGCTGTTGTGACAACACATGATATGTGACAACATCAATATGGCGGATGTAGTACATCCGAATTCCATTCATACTATATAGAACGTACTGTTTTAACGGTCAGGTAGTAAAATCTATTTTAAATGTAGTACCTACTTAAGCAGTATGCGATTTCGGACGCAGCACCGGTTTATAAAGGGCTCAAAATGAGAAACACTTGTAGCCGAAATCAGCCTAGGTGCGTGGGTGAAACAACTAATATTGAGGCAAAGGTTCCCGCCGATGACGGTCAGAAAGGTGCGGCTTGTTACTGTACTCTGTTAGTTGTATTTTTAAGTGGGAGTGAACAAAAAGAGTCCATAATATGTGTAGTAGAACAGCAGTGTCATTATAGATGTACAGGTCTCAGCGTACTGACCTCTGACCCAAAGTTTCGCTCAATCCACCCACTCAAGATACAAGTGGTCAGATCGATAAACCTTTTTATTCTGTCTTCATAGTCTGATCTGTGTGTGTGTGTTCAAATTTTAGAAGCAAGAAAGAACATTTGTGGCCTTTCAGACTGATCCTAAATCAGTCTAACAGCCGTGGCAGAGAGCCAAATTTAGCAAAGCATCGTTAGTTTGTCAACAGAGAAATATACAGCCATTAGATGCTCAGCTCAGTGGCTTCATGAGGCGAAGCAGCCTAATCTTTTTTTGTGTTGTGAGACAGATAGATGTTAGAAATGACAGATGCTATAGAACATTATTGGCTGTATACATCCATGAGTCACATGTCTGACTTGAAATCACAGTTTGCCTTATTTTATTCTTTTTTAGGGATGTCTGGTCATTACCAAAAAAGAATGAAGTAATACTCATATTAAGAGTAACAACAGACAGGACAATAAAATCAGATTTGTGTCAAAATATGAGATCTATGCATGAGGGCTCACAGTATACAGTATAATATATTGTTAATGTTAATTAAACAATTATATGGGTAAGAAAAAGATAAAGCCACTCACTACACTTTTATTCATTCATTCACACATTCATGTTTTTCATTTAATTTTAGTTACTGGACTTATTATGTCTCAGGAAACACTTATTAATAATAAATAAATAAATACTACACAACATCTAATTTCATTATTGTATTATTGGTATGTAGGGTTTTTTTACATAATAAATAAATAATATTTCCTGTTTTTCCTGTAATATCAGAATTGGTATTCTTAGGAGCAGGTTTTCATTTTATTGAATGAATGAGACGATGTACAGCCGACACAAGAGAATATTACATCAAGAACCCACAGTCACAAACTCCATTTCCCATGATTCATCCCTGGAGTGATTACACTTACACCTGGATTAATGACGCCTGCAGCTCAACACCACCCACACACTCATTACACCCTGCATAGAAGCCACAGTCAAACACTTACTCACCGAAAGGTCTTGAAATCCCTTTGTGTTTCACTTCTGAGCATGTATTCCCGTGTTTGATTCTCGACTGTTTATTTATTGTCTGCTGCCACCCCCGATCTCTACCTGTTTACGTGACTCTAATTCAGCCTGTCTACATTGTTCTGTCTGCTGATGATCACCTCTGCCTGCCTGATCATGATTTGATTTGTAATAAAAGCTTGCGAATAGATCCACATGTCTCCGCCTCCTTCATTACAAAATGTTTCTAGTTCAATGTGCTGCAGTTTTTTTTTTTTTTTTTTTTTTTTTATGATTATGTAATATAAAATGCCTATAGCAAGCTGGAAGGCTTCAAACTCAATTATTTTCAGAAAAGAATGAACTCATACTTGGAGAACGTCTTAAAAAACATCTTACAACATACTGTAGTAAAATTACTTTTCAAATATCATTTTATTGCTACTTTTTATCATTGGCTTAGCCATATTTTGCATAATTTAACATGCTTTATGCTCAATTTCAATATTTTCCTATTCGTTTTATTTTATTGTTCTCTGAATGTTTTACGCACAGAGGAAGACAAAGAGTTGGACAGAGGATACAGGGTGCAGAATGTGGGAATAAACAAAAGGCAGAGGGATAGCACAGTGTGGAGGAGTGGGTGTGACAGCCTGTGTGTCAGTCAAGAAATATGATCACATAGAAGCTCTGTGGGTACATATAATCCTCCCACAGGGAACTAAACCCAAGACAGAGGAATGCTGTCTTCATGTCAGTGAGTCTGTAGAGGAAATTAGTTTTGAATACAGTAACTGCTGAAGCAGACTTAAACCCTGTGGTGTCAAAATTAAAGCTGTTCAAAATCGAGAAGTCAAAATACTTAGTGGGCAAACTGTCTAACAGCTTACACTACTGTTAAAATGTAGTAAATACAAAACTATTTGACCTCACTACTCTTGTCAGCTGTTGGAGTGTAACTCAGCCATCATATGATCCTAGTCAATACTCATTAATTTAGATCCAGGTCTCTGTTTTCCTCTTACCCAGAATGGCGACCACCTCGTCGTCTTGGATGACCTCCAGTGACCCTGACACCACAAAACACAGGCTGTCCACGCTCTCGCCCGCATGGTAGATAAGATCGCCTGGAGCGCAGTGGATGGTCTGGAACTCCATGGCCAAAGCCCGCAAACAGCCATCACTGGCTAAACGGAAAGCAGGATGCTCCTTGAAAACCTTCCTGTTCAGGTGCACGCATATATCAGCACGCATGTCTTTAGGACAGATCTGCAAAACCTGTAATAGGAGAGAGAAATAACAGATATAAGGGGCAATTCTGCTGCAACTTAAAGGGGTCCTATAAAAGAGCTTGATGTACTATATCCCGTAAATTTCATACAAATGGCAACAAGCAAGAGACTAAATTATATACACTAAACAACAGCATCTCTTCTCTTTGCTGCTTATTAATAGTAAGGTAGTTGTTAAGTTTAGGTATTGGCTAGGGTTTAGGGATGTAGAATTTGGTAATGCAGAATATGTGCTTTATATGTACTACAGCTAATATATTAATAATAAGCAATTAGATAATAGTGAGAATTGGACCCTATACTAAAGTCTTACTACAATTTCTTGGCTGCATACATAAAATTCAATCAAATCCGTTAGAATTTCAAAATTAGAATCTAGTTAAGCCACAAAACTCTACAAAATGTATTTTATATGCAATCTGCTATCCATCACATTCTTACTTGGCACAATCTGATTGGCCTCTGCTGAGTCTACAGCCAATGAGACTGCTCAACCTTTAACATTGTTATTTCATTAACATACTAAATTTTAAGTGAGGTATCCTAATTGAAATAGATTTAAATTATAATGACTATAATTATTGTTTTGTGTTATCTTTTTAACATTTATTTATTAAAGGTGCAACTTTTAGTTTTAAATGCATTGCTTTGATGGAAGATCCTTTATTTGGATTTTTTACTAGCCAGGGGGCATTGTTAGATTCTTTTTTTATAATACTAATTAGTTAATTGTACTAAATTAGCAATATTAATTGTACTAAATTAACACTGATAGCCCCAATTATAATTTTTTCTATTATTAAAAATTAATATTTTTATTTTTTGTAACCCCTGTCTCACACTATACAAATTTCTGTTTACAGTCATGCCAGTGAAGCATGCTGGGAGACCGACACAGCGAGACAGAGGTACAGGACTTGCGTGCCGGTATGCATGTGTGAATTTGAGCGCATTAGCGTGTGACATGTCCCCGAGCTGCCATTGCCAGCAGCCCCTCGCTTTTCCAGAGCATCTCCCTTTCTGCATGTGGTTGTCACGGAGACGTGGAGGTTGGCTCTGGGGAGAACAGTGTGAGCCTGTGTGATGAGACGGCTAAATCACGAGAGAGAAATAGAGAGAGAAGGAGACAGCTGGAACATTCTGACAATGTCCGCCCAAAGGGGACTTCATATCCACAGAGTCATGCTGTTCCCCTCCTGCGGTTTGCGTATAAACGACAGGACGAGTCTAAACACACAGCGTGAGAAAGTATCTTGCTAAAGAATCACACTAATGTTTAAAAATACTTAGCCAGACACAATCACACAAACATTTCAGAGCAGGAGTGAATAACCCCACACACACAAGGGTGTCCAGAGTTGCATGCAGGGTAATTGGAGTTGGGCGTACAGGGTGTTCACCTTTTCGGTGTCGATACCGTGGGACATGGACCACGTGGAGGCGATGTAATCCATAACCCTCTCACTCAGGCCTTTGGGCACCTGGTACAGCTTGAGAAAGTCCCGCACGCTGTTCAGCATCTCGTGATACCGGTTTGTGTTAGCATACATCTGCTGGAAGATAGTTGTCACGTTACCGAAGATGGTGGCATAGAGGAGAGCTGTAGATAAGATAAAGCAATGGAGAAAGAATCTTTGGATTAGATGACAGCACAGAGGAACAGAAAAATGTAAATAAATCACAAAAGCTTAATTATATACAATAGTGTTTAAAAACTAAAGACTAATTGGAAGACTTAATTGCTTTTACTTAATTAAAGAGTATCACTTATTTATACAAACAGAAAAAACAGAAGTAGATGACGAATGAAAGAAGCCCAGAAGAAACGTTTTAATTCTATAAATGGATATAAATGACATATAAAGATTTTTTTTAACTTAAATGTTATAGATATTAAATATTATACTGCACAAGTTTTTTCAAGATTTTTTCTTAAGCACCAAACCAGCATTTTAAAATGATTTCAGCTTTCCCATCATAGCAGTAATTACATTAACATACTAAAAAAGAAAATGGTTCTATTAAAGTGTAATAATATTTTACAGTATTACAGTTTTCACTGTTATTTTTGTACCAATATACAAATAAACGCAGCCTTGGTGAGCATAAGATACTTTTTTCAAACATTACAATATCTTAACAACCCCACATTTTGACTGGTACAGTAGACACATTGTGTAGTTATCTGTTAGAAAAGCTACACCAAAAGTGTTGTTCCGTAAGTTACCAACTCCTAAAGAGAGGGAGACGGAGATAATAATAAATGACAAAGTGAATTGTAAATGAGTGAAAGCACAGGACAGAAAGAAGAAGATTCAATAAAGGCAAGTGATTGTCTCTTTTAAACTGTTTTAGCCAGCCTGTAATGGCTCTGCACACAGGAGAAAATCTAATTACGGATGTACTGTATGGACTCTAGGTGTGTGTGTGTGTGTGAATCCCGTCATAAATACCTTCAGATAAGAATTATGAGCTGCCATTACTCTACATTCATATCTGTCTCATGAACACAAGAAACATTTCCCATATGCCCAGATATATTAGGAATAGTTCACATAAAAAAAGTTCTGTAATGCTTTATTTTAGGGTCTCTTAACTAGTTGCTTATTAGCATGCATCTTGCTAGAATATTAGAATATTGTGCAGATGCCAATGTTTAAAAAAAAAAAAAAAAAAAAGCTGAAGGCTTCTCAGTATTTGTTATCCATCCTGCTGCAGTTTTCCGGGACCCCAGCCATTATTATCAGAGTGTAAGAGTCTTGAGTGTGAGATGGCGGTGATGTACAGATATACAGTGTGACAGTCTTTGCTGAACTGGGGACAGATTTGGCTCCAGGGTGACAAGAACATGGAACGGAGCTGACAGAAACTGTCCTACTGAACACATGCACACACACACACAGACGCACATCCTGGCCGCTCTGACACCACATAGGACACAGACACGTCCAGATTGATCAATATGTGAGGTCACAGGGTGGGCATTTGTTCACTCAGCAAACTTTAACTACTTTCATGGTTCAACATGAACTGTCCCATCGAATCAAACACACACACACACTCACAGCTGTTTTTCATTACAGAGGTGGGCGAATGTTCATTAACAAATGAACAAATAAGTGAGCCAGGCAGCTCATTACACACCCTCTGCTTACTTTAACACAGCTGATGTTCTTTTACTTCATAACAATCTGATTAAACCACTTATGTCATGGACTACTTTGATGATGTTACTGGGACCCTTCTGGGCCTTTGAAAGTGTAAGGACCCTTGATGTCTGGGAGGATCAGAAAGCTCTTGGATTAAATCCAAAACATCTTAATCTGTGTTCTGAAGATGAATAAAGGTTTTACGGGTTTGGAACAACATGAGGGTGAGTAATTAATGAGAGAATTTTCATTTTTGGGTGTGAACTATCCCTTTAAGAAGGAACAGAAAATAGCCTATTGCTTCTACATTATGTTTATGTAAAAAACAACATTATAAGTACAGTATAAAGTACAAAGTAAAAATGGCAGCTTTGAGGTTTACAGCGTGGACACTTTTGTACATTACACCTAAAAGTAGACATTTCCTGACATCTATCATTATGACAGGGAAAGATGTGACTGAATATCGGACAATAAATTGCTCACTAAAACTTTGTGACTGACACACTGAAATTCCTCCATCCACCTTCTGTTTCTCACTTTCACACTCCCATTTACTGTTCCCCTTAGCACAGCTAAAGCTGAGGTTTCATGAATTTAACATCTTTTCTAAAAATAGTCACATTCGGGTTATTCTGTTCCTCCTGAAGTACACAACAACTCAAATGAGGAAACGGCATATCGAGCATGTGATTTAGAGTGGAAACAATAGCACAGAACCACATTAATCTGACTTGTATTCATATAAGAGCCTTAGATCCACCAAACAACATGCTCTTTCCGTGTGCTCTTTTTAAAACATGCAAGTTCTAGTCATTAGAAAAGGAGCAAAAATCAGCACTAAACCCCTGGGGGACTGTCCTGGGATGTTACTGTAAAACAGAACTCATTAGTAGAAAACGTATACATTTTTCACAAAGTTTTTTAGATCTGATGTTTGTACACCTGCTCCGTTCATTAGAAAAGTGCTGCGGCAATTGTCTTGGCATGACACACTCACAACACTGTTTCGGTAAAAGACACACACATCACACCGTCTGCTTGAGCTGGGCTGCAGCCAGAGATGGAGACAGAATGAAAGGTAGAGCAAAGAAAAACATGGGGTGGAGGAGATAAGTCTGTGTTAGTGTAATTTGATTAGAGCAGGTGATTAATTGTACTGCCAGCATAATACTTGGGCTCTTCCCTCCATCTCTCCCCTTTTTTCTCTTTATCACCTCTTTGCTTTGCCAATACAGTATAAAGCATTGTTTCAAATGAGTTTAAATAGTGAAAAGATGCTAAGATGCTAACAAACAGTAACATTTATATTCAATTAAATCAGAATCTAAAATGCATGAACAATCAAATGAACTCTTTAGGAAACACCAGTGCTTGATTGACAGAAATAGAAGTTGAGGTTTGTTTGCATCCAGCACATATCATACTTTCAGTCAGCTGCACAGTCATCAACACCAATGTCACACTGTTTTTGCGATGTAAAGTCAGCTATCGATGACTAAATGGAGAGAAACAGAACACAGAAAAGACCACAAATCCATATAGAAAAGAATAGAGTATGCAAATGTTATTATTTCAGCATTGTATTTTCAGTGCTGAACATTCTGAATGTCAGAGGGAGATTTACAAAGGGTTACTCCACCCCAAAATGAAAAATGTTGTCATAAATCACTTACCCCTATGACTGTTCCTTTGACTGCCAAACAATTACGACTGTCAAGGTGCAGAAAAGTATGAAAGACATCTTCTGAATGCTCCATCTGACAGTTCTAATTGTTTGGTAGTCAACAGTTCGCTTTAGTTCTGAACTAAAAGTACAGTACTAAAGTAGATTTTGCACAAAATATATCCCAGTACCATTTGAAGGGATGCATTTGCACCAACTCTGGGTACTAAGAAGTGACATAAACCAGTCAACAGTGACATCATTTGTGCTTGGAGTTCAACAAGGGAAACAAAGAAGAACGCTGTTGACAAAGTCTTCAGGTAAATGCCCTTTATAAAAGAAATAAGTGACAGTGTCCACACAGTATAGGTTATTACACCATGGTGAAAAGTTTTAAATCACAACTGAAAAGTTTCTCCTTTCCATTGTGTGTGTGTGTGTGTGTGTGTGTGCTTTAAAAATCTCCACACAAACATGTATAAGGTCTATGCACATGCATGGCATCACCATTTTCACAAATTTGCATTTTTTTTTTTGAATAAAAATACTGTTTTCAGAAACGTGCACTTTGAAACCAATTTCATAATTTTCAAATCACCATTTTCATGTAAATGGGATTCTGGATGAAAATGGTATCATGCAAATGCCCCCTAAGTTTACAGACATTTCCTTCGACCCAAAACAACACAATGCAAAGCCTAATTTAAAATACAAGTAAAACACCTTTTTGGAAATTCAGTTCATATTAACACAGAACATACAGACTTTTCTGAGTGTATGTTATAAAAGTAATTAAACCTCTAAAATTCAGCTTTAATATAATAATCAGTCATTCAGATGTAATTATCAAGTCATTATAATTATAATTCAAAAGAAAACATCTTACAATAGAAATCTAACAATTCAGTCCTAATTTTGACCCCTAGAAATTCAGATCTCTTTTGCCTTCTAATCAGCCATTACTAACTCATCCATTGCCATAACTGATAGCATCATTTAATCTGTTTGTTCAGAAGCACCAATTATCCTCATTAGGTAGCGCACTCATAAATAAGAGCCACAGCTCTGTGTCTTGTAGCCTAATGGATAGTTTATTTGTGCTCAACTAGTATAGCAATAGAATACATAGTATGATATATTCCATTACTGTTCCATTATTAATATATATATATATATATATATATATATAGAAAAAACAAAAAAACAAACAGTGGTTGTCACTATTATTGAGATTAGTTTGGTGTTGAGGGGTTATGTGTATATTATGTCTAAGTGAAGAAGAGGTAAAAGAGAGAAAAAAAGAGGGGGGGGGGGAGAAAGTGTATCTGATCAGATGAAACGAGTCCTTGTCAAAAGATTCCCTGTGGCTGTGACTCCATTACAGGAACATGTGACAGAATATTTAATATCTTGACATCTCTGCTTCCAATTGAACTTGCATCATTGCCTACAAAGAACCATGCGACGGATCTTTCTGTTCTACGTTTGCAAACACTGTAAATCCGTATCAATGTCAGCTGAAAGGTTAGGATGCCGGGGAATTTGGCCAAGGTAAATTGATTAAGCACCAAATCTACTGGAAAACAGGCTCACATTCACTTAGGCAATAAAGAACGGATCAGCCATTCAGGTGCGCTTTAGCTTCCCATTTCTGGCTGACACGTTCAGTTCACTCTAATGCTGACGGTGACGGCCATTGAATATTCTGTCCAATTTATTCAGCTCATGACTCTCAAAGTCACTCTTCGTGCAGAATTTTAAAGTTTTTTTTATTCAATTTTTATTTAATTTCAGGATATATTAATCATCTCTTAAAACATAGCCCCACACACTATTTAATCATCCTGCTCAAACTACAGTGCATCATTTTCAAAACACTAGAGTTTAATTTAAATTGTCAAATTCATAACAATGCCACTGCAGTACTTTGTGTGGTAAAGGTATTGAGGTAAATTTTAGCTTCCATTATTATCGCATCTCTGCTTTTTTTACAATTCAGCAGCATGGATCAGAGAACACTGGATTTGCCAAAGAATCTCTGAGTTTAGTTTGAGGCTGTCTGTATTGACTAAATGAGATTCTTGTCTGTAAGTTTTATGTAGAACAGCTGTGGTAATATTTGCTGTGACCAATTTGCTGGATGCTGGTTAATAAGTGTACTCCTGACTATTTCAGATTTATCTGCCCTAAATGTTACATAGAAAAAGCAAACTATAGCTGGTTGTTGACAAGTTGTTCAGACAGCTGCTTAATAGACCTTAGTAAGGGCAGTGCCCTGTTTTTGATGGTAAGGAAAATTAGGCTGTAATTAATAGAAATAGCATGAATAGAAGAAAAAAAAGAAACAACACTGGACAAAAACTCCATGAAACAGTTTTTAAAGGGTTAGTTGATCCCAAAATTTAAATTATTTAATTATTTACTCACCATTATGTCGATTCAAACCGTAAGAATATTAAAATATTTTTGATGAATTGGAGAGCTATCTGACCCTCCATAGACAGCAATAAAACTGAAATGTTCCCATATCCAGAAACTTAGTAAATACATCAGTAAAACAGGATGTGACATCAGTGGATCAACTTCAGTTTGCAACGCTATTTTTTTTTTTGAGCAAAGAAAACAAAAATAACTTAATTTACCTAATCATTCTTCTCCTCTGAGTTACATCTTCCACCAATTTGGAGAATATCACAATGCATACACTTGCTTTAATGTATTTGACGTAATCAGCCTTGTTTGCAATCTTAGCAAGCTCGTGCATGAATGTAATAGGGGTTGTTTTACGATTATACGATAAAGTTTGCGTATGTGTTGCGATACCCTCTAAAATTGCAGAAGATGTAACTCGGGGGAGAAGAATGGTTGAGTAAATTATGTTATATTTGTTTTCTTTGCACAGAAGTATTCTCATTGCATAAAAAAACTGAAGTTGATCTACTGATGTCACATCCTGTTTTACTGATGTATTTACTACGTTTCTGGACCTGAAAACATTTCAGTTGTGTTGCTGTCTATGGAGGGACAGATAGCTCTCGGATTTCACCAAAAATATCATTGTTATGAAGGTGAACAAAGATCGTACGGGTTTGGAACGACATGAGGGTGAGTAATTAATGACCAAATTTTCATTTTGGTGTGAATTTACCTTTAAAGTTGTGAGTTGTAAAAAAAAAAAAAAAAAACACATGTAATATATGTTCTTTACACAGTGTGCCATTGTAAAGAATGTTTATAATGTCTGTACCACACAGTCATTTTTATCCATGTAAAATTCAATACAATGTCTAACTTGACTAAGGTGTACTGTCAGCTTTTGAGAGAATACAGCAATAGTTAGAAATCAAGCTTGTCGAGAAGTCATCATATATATGACTTGTTTATTATGTTTTTCTCATAATAGTTTTAGTTGGTGAACTTGGGTGAATTAGAAAGCCTAAAGATACAGGATGTGCTGCAGGAATGAATTTACACTGAAAACATTGTGTACTGAGAACTCAAAGTGCTATTTAAAAGGCAAATTACAGGATTTCCTGTACTCAAAATGCTTTCTTAATATGGTCATCAAAGTCTGAAACATACCTGATAAATCCCAACTTAAAACATCATGTTAAACTAAGCTATAACCTACTCAATTATCATAATCTGAGGCTTCGCCCCTTTTGTGACGTCGCAACCTGTGCACATGCAGTGAAAACACGTGAGGACTATTAATGCCTCTCGAGGAAATTAGTCTGAAAACAACGGAAGTTAAGCTATCGATCATAACATGGCAAAACACAGATATTTCACAGTGTTGCGATGAATTTGCGTATGCATGCCTCATAAACGGATATCTAATATGTATGAAGTCATTAGCTGACAAAAACTCCTGCAGGAGAAAGATGAAAGCTGCTACATGTTTGTCCCCGGCTCAAAGACCTCTGCACGTGTACATCAGCACACGATTGCAGGCCAGCTTCAGAAAGGTATAAGTGAGGAAAACAAGCCAAGCATTTATGTCTCTACCTGTTAGTCTGTCTCAGTCGGATTTACATTTTCTATCAGTCGTTAAACTCGTGCCCCAAGCTAGCGGTTGCCATGGCAACAGAGAAGGCATTCCAGCACCTGCTGCCAACCCTGTTCCCCGAGCAACCCATGAAATCAGCATCTGCACTTCTCGTTTTTGTTTCAAAAGAAGAGACTAATTTCACTCACAACTTCTCTAGACTGTGGAATAAAGCCCTTGAGAATGATGCAAACGGTGCTCCATTCAAGTGTTTACATACGCTGATTTAAACTGCCACTATAAACATGATGAAACATCAGCAGGATTCAGAAATTTGAAATGCGCTTGTGAAACAAAAGCCTGTAAGTTCACATCACCTTGAAGCGTTTGATAACAGACTGCAATGCGATGCTAGTTGAACATTTTCATTAACGGTTGTTAAATGAGCATAAAACACGACTTATAGACTATTATGCAATGCAACGTGACATGAGCTACAAGAAACAGTTTGAAAAAGATATGCCTGCAAGCGTCATTGCTAGTTCATATTGAAGCCCGTTTGTGCCACTGTATAAAAATTAACTTTTTTTCTCAGAATTGCAAGATATAAAGTCAGAATTCTGGCTTTTTTCTCGCAATTGTGAGTTTATTTCACGCAATTCTAACTTACGACACTTTCTTTCTGACAAAGCACCATAGGAAACCACGAGATGTGATTCAATGATTGGGTCATTGTTCGTTTTGTATGCTTAAAGCAAGACAATTTTTCTGGAGAACCCATCAATGCATCCATTTAACATATCATATCCGTCAATATGTCACACATAGTTTGGGCATGAGCACGCAGATCAACTCCTCATCCATCCATCAGTCGCATCAACTGATGGACAGTTTCTCTGTGTGTAATAATGCAAAAAAATGGCAGAACATTCTCATTCAGAACATCATGGTTACAGGCGACAGGATACGCATCCCACAGTCCGTGGACACGTCTTGTCTTTGGCAAGTACCTATACATCTCAGTAACGCTGAAAAATCTTGCAATTCTGACTTTTTTTCTTAGAATTCTGACTTAATATCTCGCAATTCTGACTTCATAACTCACAATTCTGACTTTAAAACTTGCATTTCTGAGAAAAAAAGTCAGATATAAGGTTGCAATAACCTTTTTTTTAAACAGTGGTGGAAACGGGCTTCCATAGGATAAGTTTCCTGTGGCCATCTGCACATTATAATTACAGAAAATATATGATTGTATAGAAATGTTCAGTGCAAACTGAGTAATTATTAAACTATTTTCCCAGTCTGGGTATTGCTAATTATTACAATTCCATAACATTGTGTCTAAATGATTAATACAACTTTATAATAAGATCCCATTTGTTAACTAATATTAAATAATGAGTCATACATTTAATAATAAAATAAAAATGCTAATGTTTATTGTTAGTTTATTGTAGCTGAGGTCCACTGAATAATATAACAGATACAACTTTTGATTTCTGTTAATGTTAGTAAATGTTAGATTTCACATTAAATCAATTAATGCATATAATGTATTTTTTATTGATAATGTAATGTTAACAAATGCAACTTTAGCTAACGAGAACTATAAATAAATTATGCATATGCACTGTAACGTTTTGTTTTGATTTCTCATGTGTTTTGACTAGTGCTGTCAAACGATTAATCGCGATTAATCGCATCCAAAATAAAAGTTTTTCTTTACATAATAAAGATATAGA
>JAUCMS010000031.1:8367815-8378315 GCA_032357445.1 Enteromius radiatus | reverse complement strand
ACGCATATATTATGTAAAGAAAAACTTTTATTTTGGATGCGATTAATCGCGATTAATCGTTTGACAGCTCTAGTTTTGACCTAATTTGGATTTCCTGTTTGATTATTAGTTCATTAGTTCCCAGCCTTGTCTCACAGGTTTTTTCAGTTTCATGTATTTATTCTGTGTCTTTTGAGTTCTCCCTCGTTGGTCGTTACTTATGTTTCTTATGTCTGTTACTCCGGGTTTATTTCATTGTTTGTTTCTTGTTTTAGTTTTGGATAAAAGGTTTATTGTTATTCAACTCCTTGTCTTCCTGCGATCTCCTTCCCACGCACCCACAGTGACATGCACTAAAAACTAAAATCAGTTGTTTATCTAAAATGAACAACAGCATTTTACTGTACAGTATGAAAAATAGATATTCCTTTTTTACCTTTATTTACCCAGAAAAAGACTTTTTTTTGCACATGCAGTGTGCAGGAGTGTCCTGGCCAAAATGGGCAGCAGTACAATCAACACAATCAGATTAAAATCACGTAAAACAGTTACATATCACAGAATCAACTTCCATTTTAAAAGTATTTTAAAATGATCCAACGTCAACAAATTTTGCAAGTTCAAACTAGATTGAAGTTGATTCCAGTCAGTACATAAGCTTTCTTACCTAATTCGGACCGAATGAAAGAAACAGAAAGAGTGTGACAGTTATGAGAACACAGGGATATATTTCTCAACAGTTCTCTTGTGTAAGAGACAGATATAAAGATATAAAAGGCAACATCCCTAGGATGACTTTGTAGATAATTAAATACCAATACGTTTTTCTCCTAAAAGACAAAGAAGGCCAACCTACTCTGCTATACAAGTTACAATGATGAGTAGATGATTTACAACCAGATATAAACCTTAAAGCACCATGATAAACAGTGTCTAAAGAAGAAAGAAAATGAGAGGGTGCAAACTGATACACAACGTCCCCGTAGTCAAGTACAGATAGAAAAGTAGCAGAAACAAAATTCTTCCTTGAATTAAATGAAAAACAAAATTTATTTCTGAAATAAAACCCAAGTCTTCAATTTTTTCTTTAATTTTGTGATATGAGAGCCAAAAGATAAGACACCGTCAACAACAATGCCAAGATATTTGTACTCTTTTACTAATTGAATCGCTTTTCCTTGTAGGATCTGAAGAGAGACCTTTTTTGAACCTGAGAATAATATATACTTGGTTTTATCGACAGGTCAATAAAAGGGGTGGCACAGAACTCACCCATATCAATCCCACAATGTCATTCATAACTTTTAAAACAGCTGTTGTGGTGCTATGTTTTATACGAAACCCAGATTAATTAACAGACATCACATTGCACATCAATTGCTCACTGATAAAACTGATAAAGCTTTGAAATTGCTCTGTAATTATCTACTATAGTGGGATCTCCACCCTTTAATAGAGGGACAATAAAATCTGATTTCCATATTTCAGGAATAACAACGAACATTAGCGAAAAATTAAAAATATAGGTTAAAATATATCTGCTGCTAGTCAAATATATAGGTTCCACACCATCAGGGCCAGGTGATTTGTTTATCTCAAGCGAACTGAGAGCTTTTTTCACATCAGAACTCTTTCTTAAATACACAAGGAATTATCGAAATCAAAATTACGCAAATACATTTTTTTCCTTTATTGCAGCAAAACAGCCTTGTTCTCCAGTAAAAAGGTTTAGTTAATTGATTTAAATTTTGTAACAAAATCTCACACATACATTCTAGATCCCACCTCTGAACCCAGTGATGTTCTGCACTGTATGATTGTTTGCCCAGATACGCAGCTATGTATGTTTACTCTGAAAATAAGCCTCTCACGAGGGAGTTTCACCATATAAATAACAGCGTACTGGCAGCTGGTCATGTTTAATAGCACATATAATGGAACTGACTCATTTTCCTCTGAGTGGCTCAATGGCAGTGTGATCTGCGAGAGGCTCATCGTGGATGACCCTGCAGGCATCATCTCTAGAGTCAACGCTCCATTATTTCACTCATCTGCCTTCGTAACAAATCACTGCTCAGAACCAAATGAAATGTAGCCGTCTCACTCAGCAAAAATGGTCACAAATGAATCAAAACACAATTGAGGGGGTAATATGATCAGAAACGGATCATTTCACATTGGAAAATATTACATAGTGTGATTTTTGACCAAAGTACCTTCTGTAGCTAAAACCTTTTTCTATGTTATCCAGCTAGAAAACCCAAATGACACAGAAAACCAAATTTCATTACTGCTGAGCCCTGAACTTGCTAGCTAAACTAGCTGTACTAGTTACTTCAACGCATGTGTTTAAAAATAAGTAAATAAAGCTTTTCAACTCACATCCAATCATCATCATGGCTACAGCGAAGATCTTCTCCCCATCTGTGGTTGGAGCGATGTTTCCAAAGCCAATACTGGTCAGGCTGGTCATGGTGAAGTACAGAGATGTGATGTAGACCGAATCTTTCGTAGGCCCACCTTCCCATCTTCCCGTTCCGCTGACGTTGAAGCGATAGGGTGTCCCGATTGTCTCGCCCAGCATATAAAGCCAGCTCTCATGGCGTACTTTGTTATTTTCCTCATCTATGACCTCATAGTCTCCAATGCTGTACCAGATGCAGGCCAGCCAGTGGGCCGCCAGTCCAAACACGCAAACCAGCAGAACCAAAACAGCAGCACCATACTCGATGTAGTGATCTAATTTGCGAGCAACTCGGCCCAGGCGCAACAGCCGAACCACCTTCAGTGAACTAAACAAGCTACTGATACCCTGAGGAAGAGACAGAGAGATAGAGAGAATTAAACATGCTGCAAAATGTGTTTTCATCCATCCATCAAATATAAACATTAGAGGGCCGAAGCAATTCTACAGACATTTTTTCTCGAGTCTAAATAAAGTGCATTGTCTCTCTTAGCACAGATTCTCTGCATTTATAAATATGCACAGGCGTCTGCCAAGCCAACCCTCTGAAATCCAACAATACAGAGAGCTGAAACAGCACCTGAGCAGTCAGAACAAAAAACTCCTCAGATCATAACAAACATGCTGGAATATATTCAAAAATAACCTAAGTGTACAATCTTTTTCTAAAAGTGTAGAATTTTTTTTTTCACTATTACTTCTTGTCACCAGAGTTTCTGCAATCATTATTCTGAGTTGAACAACTACAAGTTGTAGCGATGACTTATTTTTTTAATTTAGGTGAATTGTTGCTTTATATACATATTCCTTACTGGGTGGATTATGAGTGCATGTTCATGAATAAAACAGCTTTCTTTAGTGCACTGCACGTCAATCAAACAAACTACTATACACACAAGGACATCAATACTACAGTAGAGACTTGCTTTAGGGAAATGTCCACAACTATAACATTAAATATGTATAATACTGGTTTTAAATATTCAAGTCAAAATCCCCCTGTAACCCTATATGTGTGTATTTTTTTATCAAATCAGGAATTTGTCCAGGGATTTAGTTGGGTAGATATTACAAATATAAATTACATCACTTCTAGTGATTTCAACAGTTCTCTCTGAAGAGACACTGAAAACGATATGAGGTGCTTTCATTTTAGCCATTTTGCTATATTTAAAATTTAAACATATTGGGGTAGTATTTTTACTGCTGCTTTTGATACTACAATAATTCTGTTCAGTGTATATGAATCCTTTATTAAGGGATAGTTCTCCCAAAAATGAAAATACAGTAATTATTTATTTAACCTTATTTTGTTTGAAACCTGTATGCTGTTATTTATGTTTTCACACAGTTTTTATCCATACAGTAACAGATTTTGCTAATCAACCATATTAAAGGGTTAGTTCACCCAAAAATTCTGTCATTTATTACTCACCCTTGTGTCGTTCCAAACCCATAAGACCTTTGTTCATCTTCGGAACACAAACTAAGATATTTTTGATAATATCAGACCATCTGTCCTGCCATAGACAGCAATACAACTGAAATGATCCCAGATCCAGAAACGTAAAAACATGTGACATTTTTTTTTTTTTTGCACAAAGAAAATAAAAATAACATCGTAAATGTAACAATTCTTCTCCTATGACTTACGTCTGATATCATCAAAAATATCTTAATTTGTGTTCTGAAGATGAATGATGGTCTTATGGGTTTGGAACGACATGCGGGTGAGTAATTAATGACAGAATGTTAATTATTCAACCGTAAGTTCAGAAAATTACCAAAAAATTATCAACAAAAGCTTTTCATTCCCTCAGTGTCTTTAACCTGAGACCTGGGGCTAGTTAAACTCAAGTATCAGATCAGTGAATAAATGATTCTTCAGTGAGCCAGTTCTTTTCAATTTTGTTCAAATTTGTTGTTTTAAACAATTCATTGATGAGTTCAACAATCAATGAGTGAGTCAATGATCCAGTCTCCTACATACTACTTATATTTTGGTGTATTCTTCACAAAAAGTTTTCATTTGACTACACAGATGTAACCTGTAATAATTAGTATGTTCTTCTATTATGGTGTTTTTTGGGCTATATGGAGCTTACAAAAGTAAGTCACATTAACTGTTGTATAAAATTGGAGTGGCAAAAAAATTCTAATTTGTATAAATTTCTGTATTTATGTCCCAGTGACAGAGTAAATAAATGATAACAGTATTTTTGAAATATTCCTTTAAACACGCTATCAGCACATCCACAGAGTTACAAACACTGACACACACAAACAGACTATACAGTTTAATACACACCAAACAAACATTTAAATGACAAAAATTCATTAAAAAAGACTCTGTTGACGGATTTGATTAGAAACATCAAATAATACACTATGGTCTAATACTGCTTTTGGTTTACATCAATGTCTGATTGATGCCCTGAGGCACAGCATATCAATCAAATGCCGAGTTTTGAGATGAAAGGCCTACTTGAGTGACAGCTCGATGATTCCAGTTCTTCATTCGCCCACAACAAACACAGGCAGTGCAAGGGACATGCAAAAAGAAAGAGGGATGAGGAGAAAAAAACAAAAAAACAAAAGAGAGTGACAATGGTCAACAGAAGAATATGTGAATAGTCATTGCAAACAAAAGCATGGCGCTTTGAATCAAGAGTGAAAAAGCAGAGCCTGGACTGTTAGTGAGATCACAGGCATCGCAGACATTAATAATCAAGCTTCCGCTGCAAAGGCAATGTGAAACGATGACAGATGTCTCTGTGAAATCAGACGAGGGTTATGCAACATAAGATAATTATGCAAACGAAAGTTTTGAAATGAAACACCTGAGGAGGATTTTGATTATTAAAAACCACACAGTTCTCCCTGTAGGCCATAAAAATATGCACCTGTACCAGATGATGGAACAGAGAGAGGTGTGTGTGTGTGTGTGTATGCTTGGTCCTTGTGTTTGTCCTTTGCGAGAAAGAAATATTGGTTGCAGTCCAATTTGCAATTTTCTCCTACTAAAAGTATGCCTTCTGCGTCATTTGCTGATGACAATGTGCGCACTTCTGAGTATGTAATAAGACCATTTTTATTTAAACATAGATGCACATTTCCCACTCAAGCTATTTCGGCAAACAACAATCTGCAAAGCACTAATGCTGCCTTTAGGTAATGTTGGAATAATGATGTATTTATGAGAGGAGCACTCATTAATGGCACCACAATATCATAATTACCAATGAGAAGCTGTGGGTTTTCTTCAAGCGTTGGGGACATGTTACAGTAATTATGATGGAAGGCTCATTGATATTATTCATAATAAGATCGTGATAAATCTTGGTAGACAGTACTGCTCATTGAGGCATTTTATAAGGTGACAGGCTTTTGTGGCAAAATTACATTTCCCATCATTCCCTGTGGCAGCATAAGAAAATGAAAATACATGCACTACCGTACACAATTTTGGGTCAGTAAAGATTTATCTATTTATTTAGAAAAGATGCAAGCGGTGCATTCCGCTTCCATTTTTAACTTTCTTTTCAAGAAAGAGTCATGAAAAATGTTTCATGGTTTGCATAAGAACAGAATAGCTGTTTTTAGCACTGATAATAAGAAGATATATTTTTGAGCATTTTAAGAATGATTTCTGGATCATGTGATACTGAAGGCTGGAGTAACGACTACTGAAAATTCAGTTATGTCATCACAGGATTAAGTTACATTTTAAAAATACATTCATATAGAAACGTCTCGTTCCCTGAAGGAGGGAATGGAAACATTACGTCATTGACTGACGTCATGGGGCCCCGCCTTGAAGACCAAACGACTTTTGGAGAAAACGCCAATGGGAACTGGCCGGTGGATTTTGCATGCAAAGCCACTCCCTGGACATCCTGGAGGACTGGAGGACACAGGGGTCTATGCGAAGTTTGTAAAACCTGGCAAAGGTGTTGGGTGTCGCCCAACCTACAGCTCTGCAGATGTCTGCTAGAGAGGCACCATGCATCAACGCCCAGGAGGAGGTCGACACATCGGGTGGGGCATGGCTCACCTATAGATGGCCGAGATGATGGCATCAACCACCCAATGGGCCTACCTCTGCTTGGAGACAGTATTCCCCTTCTGCTGTACCCAGAGGCAAACAAAGTGAGCACATAAACCATCCGTGAAAGCCGTCTCAGCATGACTGAAGCCCAGACACATAAGACAACGATCGTGGCCGTCGTCAGAAGTGTGGACACTTCCGCACCCAGAAGCACACGGTTGGAACAACATCCCGGAGGACATGCTCGCCGGCCGTGTAGCTGTTAGAATTTGCTCTTTTAGTGGACCAGGACTGCCAAGGGGAGGACCGCCACACAGCTCCTGTGCAGCCTTCTCTGCAGGTGCAGGACAGGTCAAGGGTTCTTCTACAGCAGGTAGGTTTTTCTTCTCCAGTCTTCTTCACAAGCAAATCGGCTCTGAAGCAGAAAGCTAATGGTGGTTTGCGCGCCGCCATCTTATATACCCGAATGTCTGGGGAGTGGCTTTGCATGCAAAAGCCACCGGCCAATTCACATTGGCATTTCCTCCAAAAGTCCAAGTCGACTGGTCTCCCAGGCGGGACCCCATGATGTCAGTCAATGACATAACGTCATAGTGACTGACTGAAAGGGAACTGGTTATTTTAAATTGTAAAACTATTTCACAATATTGCTGTTTTTGCTGCCTTTTTTTTCCCCTTAAGCTAATGCTGAACACCTTTTTTGTCTTTACTGGGTAATGAAAACTATATATATATAAAGTTTCTATTTTATTTTATATATATATTTAAGTTTCTATTTTATCCTAACCACCTGAACTAACTTCATGACTATATTATGATTTCTGGACTCGTAAGGAACATCAGGAGGATTGCATAATCCCAACTTTACATTCTATACAGCCTACTGTATTATGGGTAGGGGAAATTGAAATCTAGCCATTTCGTCTCTTTGCAGACGGCTTTCCACCAAAGAAAATATATTCAAAAGCTGTACTGGCCTCCTAATGTAAATAAACACATTTGTCTAAGGTTCACCTCGGTGTGAACTTAAGTTTACCAGCCGCTTCCTCCGCTGTTTCAAATACAAATCAATCAGAAACCAAACACCAGACAGAGTGCATTATTCTCCATCAGAAAGTCGTCACCTCAGGATCTAATCTGCCTTGTGTTGCATAACTCTCTAAGGATGCTGTTATTTATGGTGGAGCTCTGTTCTTTGGGCTGGTTCTGTTGAGCTCAAAGCCCGGCAGCGTGTGCAGACAGATCTGATGAGCTTGATGTAGCTGATCATGGTAAACTGGTGCTGACAGCCCCTCTGAAAAGCCATATGCCCAGGGGCAAGATGAAAGCTCATATCCTGCATATGTGCATGTGTGTGTGTGTGCAACACAGTGGAAGTGGGAGGGAAAAGCGTCTGAGTGGGTGAACGCGCTGGTATCATATTCATTTGTAACTTAAGTTAGAGTGTGCGAGTTTGAGTGTGTGTGTGTGTGTGTTTGTGCATGTGTGTGTTTTACAGAGAATCACAGCAAAAAAAGATTTTCTTTTTACTGTTTAAAGTGATAGTTTGCCTTAAAATGAAAATTCCATCCGCCCCCATATCAATCCATACCTATACGACTTTCTTTTCAGATAATTTAAAGAATAGTTCACCTGTTTTCATCCATGAAATATAAGTCAATGTGTTCTGAAACAACACTGATCACTCTGAATTTTATTATATAGGCCAAAAAAGGTTATTTCTTCAGTCGTTTGAAGTTCAGAAATGAACTAAGTAATGAAGAGTAGCAACAGATCTTTTCTCCCATACATCCAAGTCTAATTAATTATTAAAATAAAAAAAAATGTGAGCAGATAAATGTGAGCTTGCAGGGGTGATGTTTAAGCAGAAGGTTATATCTACACTAATGTGGATACATTAGAAAATGCATCTATTTCTCCACATTTTGTTCTTCCGTTAACACTGGAATGGCGTTTTTGGCATGCAAAAAATGAGTTTTTGAAGATGCTTTCCCAGGTGGATAAATTTGAAAATGTTGTTTGTAGTGACTGTGAAAACAGTACTACTTTGAAATGAAAACGTCTTTGATTTTGAAAGTGTCCGATTTCTGAAAGTGTCTGACTAATGTAGACTTGTATATTTCACCAGAGAAAAGAATGATATCCAAGTTAAAAGATCCAGTTATGCATCATCATGAGGTCAAAAATGTATTAATTACTTTTTTTTTTTTAAGTAATTTAAAGGGGTCAAAAGATACTCATTTTTCACAAGTTGATATGATTCTTTAGGGTCTAAATGAAAAGTCCATAACATACCTTGAAAAAAATTAGTAACTTTTTTATCATTTCAAAAACAGCGACTCGTTTTGGTGCATGCTGGGTTGCTGCATGCAGATTTCAGTCCAAACAACATGTAAAAGTGAATTTTGCATCTGATGACATAACGTATTTTGAATTAAATGGCTGACTTTATATATGAGTAAATGATGACCAAGCTTTCATTTTCAGGTGAACTATCCCTTCAAGCACAAATAATTTTTGAATGCTGTGGAATGCAGGTGTGACGATAGTTAACATCGTGCAAAGATTGTGCTCAACCTCTGTGGAAATTGATTGTGAGTTCAATTAAATGCAGACAGACAGCTCAGTTTAAATCGTTATACAGTCAGAGATTGATCCAGAGCAAAAGCTTCATCCAGTACGCCAACTCCAATCTTACCAGCACAGAGAATCACGCACCATCGTTTCAGTCCACAACTTTACCATACAGTCATCCGTACCCAGTGAGCACAAGTGAGCTGCACAAATACTTCTACTCAAAAGCACTCAAATGCTTTAAATAAAAATTCAGTGTAAATATGATAGCATGGAAATGAACTCTTAACCCAAGATCAATGAAAGGGTTTGTGTTCTTCTCTCTCATGCGCCCCGATCAATATTAATTAGCACCAAAGATTTGCTCCATTACAAGCTCAAATACTATCCCTCACACAAAGCACTCAGGGCTGTTATACCACCACCTGTAAAGATATGCACAGGTTTAATAGCTGAACAGGTGTTTTGAGGTAAATATCATCACAATGTGTGTCTATGTATAAATACTTGTTTATTTGTTGCTGTCCTTCCACTCTGTGCATTTAAAATAAAATCTGAAGATTTCAGTAATGAGCAGTACCTAGGTAGCAACTTATTAATATCTCCATTAGACGATTAAGCTGTAACATCAATGCTAGCTATGTTTTCTTTGTAATGAGAGCCATCAGGGTAGTCCAATGCTTTTCTTTAGATTTTCCTTTCTTAAAGGCATTATTTACCAGGCCCGCATGGGACAAAAATGTTTTCCACTTCCCCTGTCCCTTGCGTGTTTGTTTATTGTTAAATACTTTGTCTGACCTGATAATGCATTCAGGTCCCCATACAGGAAGCTTGTAGTACTCACAATCTAGTTTTATCAAATTTAAATCCATTCAGCTTAACTGCACCAATTTCCTCTCAAATCAGTGTAGACCAAGGCAGATAAACTGATTCAGAATCTCTTTAAAGATTTGCTTTATGCCAATAGAATAGTTCGAAAGGGTGAGGAAATTATGGGGTAATAATAACATTTTTGGGTGAACTACCCCTTTAACTTGCCACATCTTACATAAGGTCCATGTTCCTCTCTCTGAATTATTGGAATCTGCTGCTTTTTAAAGGGGTCATACACTTTTACATACACGTACATGCACTTTTTCAAGCAGTTTGGACTGAAATGTGTGTTGGAAGAGTGTTTACACAACCACCCTAGAATGATAAAGATCCATAAATAATAAAGAATTTTTATTAAATTAAAAGAAGAATAAGTTGCCCCTTCTGAAATCAAGCCATTCTCAAATGCATGTCGGTGTGACGTTACACCGACAGAGACCACTCCCACAATAGTTGATTGACAGCAGTGTGTCACACAGACTGAACTGGGGCCTATTCCATAAACCAAGATTAGAGTATAAGCCAGGCTTATTTCGGTAAGTCAAGCTTATTTTTGGTAGAT
>JAUCMS010000031.1:8357305-8367665 GCA_032357445.1 Enteromius radiatus | reverse complement strand
TTTAGTGCCCCACTCCGCCCTTGGTGACACATATTCAAAGTTGATGAAGTATTTTAAATAGTTTACACCGCTATTTACGCATTTAGCATTTTTTACACTATCTTTGAGAAATTTTAAAGCAATCAATATTACAAACTTTCCATTAAGACTCTAAAGAATCATATTAGCTTGTGGAAAATTGCTTTTGTATGACCCCTTTAAACACGTATATACATATATCCTTGCTTTAAACACTGTGAGAAAAAAGTAATAGCATACTCGAAAATCAACCAACATAAAAATGAGCCAACATAATAGACATTTCATTCTTATCATTGATGATTAATCCGCTTTTTCATGTATGTTTGTTTGTGTGTGTCTGTGTGTGTATAAATTTGTGTCTTGTACTAACCTCATCCACGTTCTCAAAGGCGTTGATGACATCATAAGGCAGACAGGACAGCAGGTCAATCACAAACCAGGTTTTCAAGTAATTCATGCGAATCAGTTTCGGGTCTGATATCACTTCCCCCGCCGGGCCAACGAACGTGGTGTGGAAATTTAGTACAATATCTACCAAAAAGATCACATCCACGATGCTGTCCACAACCAGCCAGGTGACATTGTTCTGCTTGGTTTTGAACGAGACATTGTATGGGACCATGATGGCGGTGTAGAAGGTGAGAATGAGAATGACCCAGTCCCATGTGGTCTTAAAGGCACAGTAGTGCAGGATGATGTGAGGAGGGGTCTTGGGTGTCTCTTGTTTGTACTGGGGCAGAATGTCTGAGCCCAGCTGGAGAACCTGTGTGTGAGAGAGACAGAGAAAGAGAGGCAGCGGATGGATGGTCGTTTATCTGAGTGGAGAGGAAGAGCAATGCCCCATCTCGGCTTGCAGGAGGCTCACCTCAAAGAAAAATCACATCCTGTTAAACATCTCATCTCGTCTGTTTAACACATACAGATGGAGCCTTGTCACTGACTAAAATGGATCTTTAATGGACATTTTGGATAAACTATCCTAGAATAAACGTATTTTAATATTATACAATATTGAAAAATGAATGAAGACATTATCTTGAAGATTTAGTTTTACTTATAAAGAACTAAAAATAAATTATAATAATTATAAATTATATTATAAATTATATAAATTTTAGGTCGATATCTCATTAAAAATTTTTATTAAAATCTAAACTTTAATTAAAATAAATGCATACCAATATATTAACTTGCTTCATATAAATAAGTTAAATGCATTAAAAATGTATTTAAATATATTCCTTTTTCATATCATTATACATGACTCTGAAATATAATTCAGAAATGTTATATTATCTACTGCTACCATGGACTAAATAACTAATACAAAACTAAGCTGGCAGATACGTTGCATGACAGCTTTCATGTTATATTAGTGTAATTAGCTAGGCCTAGAACAGAACATAAAGAAATATATCATAGGTTACAAATGATGCATTCATTATGAGGTATTTTTGGCCGACACCCTTCAATTTCTAGGTGTATTCTTCACGTTTTGGTTGCACTTTTGTCCAAAAGTCCTGTTAAAGTCCTGACCCTTGTTTGTAAACTATAAACAAATGCCCTATACATCTTATTAATCTCTGTGCAGGAGAACTGGAAACACGCAGTGCGAGAGGATAGCCTTTCTTGTGTTAGTTTGATCTTTGAGACGGATGGATGCAAACACACCAAAATCATTCACAGGCATAAAATAATATGTATGAGACTGGCGCACACATTGAGACGTACCTCTGCAAGGCGCGAGTGTTTATGTACATTCTCTCCTTTATGTACGGTGGGCTGCAGTTGTTGCAGGACCCCTCTACTACTGGTCAGAGCCCTGGTCAGACGAGCAAACTTCCCCCATCCTGAACACAGAAATGGTGCACATTTACCATTCACTCTCAAATGCACAAATCTTCATATATCTGAACAACACATACCTTTGGAGGAGTCATCTTCAATTGGTTGTTTGAATGCTGTGATATCACTAAACGTACACAGGAAGAGCACAACCTTCTCCTGTTCATTTCGTATAGGTGCTATTTTCACAAAAAACCAAACCGGCATTCCTGGAAGAACACAACCACGCACATTTAAACAAGCTGTAAATCTGTGACAGACAGTCTGTCTGAGGAGAAAAGTTATTTTTTTATGAAGAAAATGCTGTCTTGTCTCTGTTTTACACATTTATGCATATTCATTAATATATTAGCATAACAAATTTATGCACCAGGACTGCTGTGTTCCTGCTCCCAGTTCTCACAGCTCAGTTGTGTGTGTGTGTGTGCAATGCTCACTGTTTTTCTTGTACATCAAGATCTCAAATGAATTCATCTCATAGTTCTCGAAAGTCAGCCGAACTTTCTCACATGTGTCCTTATCTGTGAGCTCTCCGTACATAAAGCTGAGACAAAAGGAAATGTAAAACACCATCAGAAGCAGGCACTTTTTTAAGGCACTTTCTATTTTCTGTAAAACACAAAAGGAGAAGTTTAGCAGAATGTGGATGCTGTTCTTTTGAATAAAATACAAGTGACCAGGGGCTATCAAATTCCAAGTGACAAAACAGTGCCATGATAAAAGGTCATATATGACAACATGTGCTATTTTTATGTTTCTTTTGAAGCTTCACAGCCCCAGTCAGCAGTGAAAAAATACCATGCTAAATTACTACCTTTGTGTTCCACAGAACAAAGTAAGTCACATGGATTGAAAATCAGAACAACCTGGGTGTAGTTAAAACATTCATTTGTCTGTTGCTTAGTGGATCTTTTGAGTTCTGATGAGCGAATAAAAAAAGCTAGTCCAGCTTTGCTTTACTACACTGAGAGAGGCAGAGAGAGAGGAATTCTGTCTAGCTCAACAACTAACCACACAGAAAACAGTCACATTCACCCTTACAACTCTATTTTTAACATTTACTGTAACATCTGCAAAAACTGCTAAATAGGATTTTTTTTTAATTACATAAGGCATATGTAATAGCCTTACAAACACCAGTGTTAAACAGTTGCTATCGGTACATATGTATTGGAACTCTTATGCTCAATAAGGCTGTTTTATTTATCCAAGTTACAGTAAAATGTAAATACTGAGAGATGTTACAATTTAAAGCGTTAAAAGCATTTAAAGGGATTTTCAGCAGCCATTATTCCTGTTTTCAGTCCCAAATATTTATTATAAATGACTTTACAGTAACTTAAAGCATCCTACTAAATAAAAGTACTGATTTCTTAAAAAATAGATTATTTGTTGAAAAAATATTTGATTATTTGTGCTGTTTCCCATATTCCACTCTACATATTGTTTAGTGTTGTGCTACATGCTGTACTGTATTGTATTGCATATTGTAATATAATATTGTACTGTATGTATACTGGGTTGTATTGTGGGTAGGCTTTATTACAAACAATATTGTACTATCATGTATATTATGTTATCTAATATGATATTTAATACAGTAAATAGTAAATTGCATGTACACTGAATTGGATATATTCTCTCTTTTACTAGTTGCTTATATTCCCATGAATATTATTAATATATTGGCTGTTTATTAGTAATTATTAAGCACATATTCTGCATGACCATATTCGACATCCATAATCCTAAACGTAACTAAAACTAAATACCTACACTTACCAACTACCTTACTAACTATTAATAAGCCGCAAACTAGGTTTATTAAGGCAAAAGTTATAGTTAATGGTTTGATAATAGTGAGAACTGGACCTTTAAAAAGCACCAGAAGCTGTAGTTCTCTCTCTGCCATTTTTTAATCTTCTGAAGAAAATACGATCAATATGATGGTATATAAAAACTAGTAAATGAAACCAGCTCTGCATGAAGTCTGATACCTGCATGTGCTGCTTTTCTGCATGACCTCAGCACGGTGGTAGCCGGACAGCTTACAAAAGCCATCATTACTGTAAACGATGGGCCAGTCTACAATCTGGGCATTTCCCAACACAAAGTTTGTATCTGTGGAAAGAGCACAGGAGGGTATGGGGAGAAAACAGGTGAGAGGAACCAGGCACAAAGTCAACGGTAAGAAGACTAGAGGTCGGTCGCTATGGTAATGTCACATGAGGCAGGATGGGTGGACACTGTCACAGCAGCTGAAAGCCACTGATCTGACATGTTTATGAGCACACTGAGAATTTAAGCTTTATCTTTACTGGTCTGTACCCAAGACGGCATTGCACAGTAGTCTCACATTATACTCTCACATTACCTTACAACCCTGTTTAAACTAAAATACTGTACGTTTATCTCTAAATGTTCCTTCTGGCAATCTTTTGTCCAGATATAGTTCCCTGCCTTTTAATGTTTTTTTTTTTTATTATTATTATTATTATTATTATTGTTAAAGTGAACAGAAAGAAACATATGTATGGTAGTCTGAGCCACAAACAGCCCACAAACCACCCACAGGCTGTTGCATTAAAATAAAATTGAAAAATCTAGCTGAAAACATTGGTTTAAATATAATTACTGCAATTAATGGGAGCCATGGTGCATGGGTTTGTGTTTGCAAGTCTGAGAAATAACTAATTGCTGGAATTGCCAAAGTTTGCGGGGTTGTAGTATCAAAGCTTCTCAGGTATTCACAAGTTTTGTTTGAAACACAAGACATGCTTGATCACACATATATATTCCACCTAAACTATCACTGTTACATCAATAAAAAAAATTATGTCCTACATATCTCACCACAATAAATAACTGTGGTCATGCACATGTAGCCCATTTCTGGTTTTTGGCCACAACCGTTCAAAGGTTTGGGGTCATAAATTAATACTTTTATTCTGCAAGAATATGTTAAATGCAAAAACCTTAATAAAAAGAGATGGCACAACATTTTACTAAAAAATTCTATATCAAATAAATTCAGTACTAAGATTTTATTCATCAAAGAATCTGAAAAAAACATTTACAAAAATAGTAAGCATTTTCATTTACAAAAATTAAACTATTTACAACTGATAATAATGTGTTTCTTGTGGACCAAATCATTATATTAGAATAATCTGAAAAAAACTGAAAGGTCATGTGACACTGAAGACTTGATTAATGGCTAAATAAAATTCAGGTTTGCCATATCAGAAATAATTAAAAGTATATTAAAAAAAAATCAACTTATTTTACATTGTAAAAATAATTCACACCAATTCCGGTTACTGTATATTTAATCAAATAAACGCAGTCTTGGAAAGCTAAAAGGCCTTTTTTCAAAAAGATTTGAAAAATCTTACGAACCCCAAACGTTTGAGCATCAGTGTATTCCTATAGAAACAAAATTCTGACTAAACAAAATAAACTTCTTTGTCACCCATAATACTGTGAGCTAAAGCTAAAACACACAACCTGATACCTTTAGCATCTTCACACTTTCAAGTTCTATCAGTACATCTCTTCATTGTCCAAGTGCATAACAGGAGTCTTTGCAGAAAATTAGTTAGTGTTGTTCTGTAGTACCACAGCCATTAACCAGAACTTTTACTCCTGTGTGTATTATCCAAAAGACTGTGTTGAAAACTCTCTTTGCCAGGGTCATCTGTAATGGGCTCCATCTCTGTAACCTTGCTTTAACCTTTCGCCTGATGTCTGTCAATGTTAGTGTGTTAGTGGCTAGCGTGTTAAGCAGGCTATCTGGCTGATTAGCTGACAGTAGTGATTTAGCGGCTGCTGAGTAAGTCAGTAGCACTTTTAACAAAGTGTATCTCAAAGCTTAAGCAAGCTCACAGTAACACTATACAACCTGTAATCCGATATAAAAGAATTGAAACTGTAGTCTGTCACAAATGAGGGACAGTGAAGACCTTTCCAGTACTTAAAAGCAATAAATTGCTATATATATATATATATATATATATATATATGTGTGTGTGTGTGTTGTCCTTATGTAATATGTAAACAGTATCATGTCTTTCATCCGTTTCACAGCCTTTATTTACATACAGTAGGGTTCATAAAATTAAGGATTTTGTGTGATCAGTGTCACAAATTTGTTATTTTGTTTTGTCTACTTGAAAATAGTTCTGACTTGTAAACATTTCATATTAATTTTACTTGAATTGTTTACGTTTCCCGTTTATTTAAAGGTTTAAATTTGATTTTGAATCCCAGACTTTTGACCCCTACTGCATATCAACATTAAAATCGGTTCTGATATTGTGTTTTTTTCATTTTAAAATATGTCCTTCACCTCATTCAGACATAATAACATGAATGGCAACATTTTTGACTTTGACTGCACATATGATTTAAACACAGACAGACATTTCATCTTTCTATGGCTAATGCTTGTGGAGGGTAAATGTGAGATGAGCAAATGTGGAAGGGCAGCATCAGAATCAGAAGTGAAGGAAAACTTAGATCTATGATATCAATTAATTTAAAAGCATGGTGGTGGATTTGCCACAGAGCACAGTTCTCCTCTACTGAGCATAAACACTGGAAGTTCACTCGACACACTGAATCAAACACACACACACACACACACGTGGACAGACACACACGCACCACTATGGAGGAAAAACGTTCCATGCCAACATTTGTTATTTTACAGCAAGTGCTGTCAGCGCTGAATGAGGACCAGGAAGCAACATCTGCATGGTTATTTTCACCATAACTAAGCAGTTTTGAAATATCAACAGCACTGTTGAACCACATTAACACTAAACCACAAAAGATTTTAATCAAGCTTTTTTTTTATAAATTCAGACTATCCATTTGTAAATTAACAAAAATTGTTATAGAACAAAATTTAATGTCGAAAGGGAACTAGAAAGAGAGAGAAAGGGAGCAAAAGCAAAAGATAGAGAAAGAGAAGGGGAGAGATAATGGAGGGATGGAAGAGGTTAAAGCACAAGTGCTCTGCTCAGTGAGGTTTATACCTGTGTGTCTATGTGATAATGTCCAAACTGGAAGTTAAAGAAAACAGAAAAAGAGTTAAAATAATACACAAACACCATAGAGGAAGAGGAATTCATCCTCAAGTTCTTCTCAAAGACGGCCAGTTAACCCATGACCAAGCAGGTCATACAGACATCATTGTTTTCAGAAGTTAACAGAAGTCCTACTTAAACGGAAAAAGTATATCTTTCAGATCTCTCTACTGGGGTTTAATGCAGAGGTGCTCCACTGGGCGGTTGTGAATATCTGATGTTCGATTCGTTTTAAATGGCCATATGCGTGCAATGAAACCGCATGAATAAGAAAAACAGTGCTGATGGATAAACATCAATAAAAGAGATCTTGGATTCTATTTTAAGGACTTTGCAGAGGGTGCAAGAACACAGTCTGATCTCACAAGTAGTGCTGGTGAAGATCTTCAGCCAGTTTTCAACCTTTCAGCACTGTTAAATATTAATTGCTCTTAAATATTAATTTAACCTAAAGTTGTTCTCTATCCCACAAAGCATGCTGATGGAAGGATGTATGAGAACAACTCAAATGGAAACGAGCAGCTGTCACGCAGAGAACACAGAACAACATTTCAATGTTCCTGCAGCCCATCACCTTTTTAAGTATTATTAGCTATAACTCCTATAATATATATATATATATATATATATATATATACGTACATTATGTAAAAAAGTCATATATAGCTTTAAAAGAGGCTATTGTAGATTTTTAAAAATCTAGAAAAGAATTGTTCTTTTAGAACTGTTTATTTGTTCGTAAATTCGAATTAGAAAAACGAATCAATTATCTATTTTAAAACATTCGCTACAATGCACCTGCATAATGTTTTTTTTCCCGCGTGAACAGACACCTTGCTTCAACTTTCTAGTTTTTTTAGTTATTTGAGGAGCCTATATTGCCAAAAGTACGTTGTCTTTATGGCTAATGTTTCTTTCAAGTCTCTTACTTATGTGCACAAAAGTTTTTCAGTTTCTTTTATCTGCGACACTACCGCTGATACTCTTTCTGTATGTGCGCTGCTTGGGATGTGGTGGTGCGTCTTACCGTTAGACCGTCGGACAATATTTTCCAGAAAAGTGTTTTGTGGGGCCACTAGTCCTCTGCGTCCCCCGGCCATCACGGCGGGTCATTCGCTCCTATGAGAGCCCGGACCGGTCAGCATAAAGTACCCACACACGTCTCCGGTGTGTCTGCCGTCCACATGCCGCTGCCGCATCCAGTGATGTGTGGAATCAGGGCTCTCCTCACGCTCTCCTCTCTCCTCCACCCCATTGATTCTCCACCATCGGCTTCAACTGGCGAAACAGCGCCATCTATTGACTCGTGTGAGGCGGCAGGTGTTACAATGTAAATCGATAGATGGCGCTGAATCGTCATATTAGACGATAGCTGTGCGTAATCAAATCTACTAATTTCAGTTTCTTAACGCCATCTGTTGGTGGGTGGATGTATTAGTTATTTCTTGCAACACTTTGTAAACTAGGAAGTATTCAAAGGGAAAAATTAGCATTTCATTATCATTTACACACCCAAGATGTTTCAAACCTGTAATTTCTTTCTTCTGTTGAACACAGATGATGATGTTTTGAAGGATGTGGGCAACTGCACAACATGGGTTTGGTCATTAACCTAACAAAAAGATAAAAGTCCTAGTAACCAAGTCTACAAATATAGCTCCATGCTAGCTAACAAGTCCCTAGAACATACTCAAAACTACCTGTGTATTAATATCAGCAGCACTGAAAACGTCGACAGGGCTGTGGATGTCTTCAGAGACCCCTACCAGAATCTGGCTATAAATAATCAAACCTGTTATAGATCCCATTGCTCTCTATATGAATGCGAAGTCGTGGTCTGCTCAGCATCCAAAATCAACCAATTGGGACAAACTCCAAGTAAAGACTCTTTCATGAAATCAGATTCATTAGTTTGAATGACTTCTTATATCATATTATCATATTATGACGCATTGTTAAATTCATAATTTTGTTCCGGCTGATGAATTTTACAACTTGTCATATAAAGACAATTGTAATAACAAGATTTATATTGCTTTTAGCTCTCATTCTTAGACAAAACATTTTTACTTTCAGAGTCTACAATAATACTTAAAGTGCCACTATTATGGACTTTTGAAAATGACCTTTCATGCAGTGTGTAAAACAGCTCTAAGTGAATGAAAGCATTCTGCAAAGTTTTAAATCTGAAATTCATTCTTTAGGTGCTTAAAAAACACTACTGATGAAATGAAATCGAGCGATCACTGGTGGGGAATGGAAAAATAAATAGTTGAAGGAATAGTTTAGGAGTCGTTGAACAAAAAAGGTCAAAGTAAATGCATATTATAAGAAAATGAAAGTGTTTTTTGAGCTTGCATGCATGTTAACCTGTTGTACGGGACTCCCAAAACCAAATTTTTAACATTCATGAGCCATAATAGGGACATTTTATCAGGCATCTTAACTTGCACCTTGCTGCAGTCAGCAAATAAAGAAGGTTGGATTTTGATACTTTAATTTATTATGGCTAAATACTTATACTAGGCCTATATCTTATAATAATCATAACTGAACCATAACTAAATCCAGACAATACAACCAAAATATAGTGGTTAAACTCATTATGAAGCATTGCATAGTGCTTATAATTGTTTTGGAAGTTTCTGAGATCAGATTTTCAGTATAGCCAGAAGCATTTTGAGATTTGACCTTTTGATCCATAGACCACTGACAATCAAATCCACTGAGGAAGTCATTGACCTTTAGCCTCTCAATTATCACTGTAACCAAAAAACTGAACTTTGGTTTTATATTTTTTTTTTCATTTATATAAAAATGGAAGTGCTCATAGCCTAACCCTAGCAAGATATAGGGGCTGAATTAACATCTCAGCCATCAATCATCTCATTCTGATGTCAATCATTTTAAGCTGTAGATGCATGTGCAACGTTACACAAATTTGTTATCTTCAATCTGCTGATGTTTAGCAACCTCAGGGCAAGATGTTTATCTTATCAATCAGAGAAGCTGTAAATCTTCAGAAATCTTAATGACTTTCATCATTCTCAGCATCTCTAATCATAGCTAATCAGATTCAAGATCAGCACTCCTGAACCTCCAAACACACACACGGCAACAAAAAACTGGTTGCATATGGGTTGTCTTCGTTTGGCACTAGGATAATTGGAACAGTAATTGAAGTTTAATTGTCAGAACTCATTTAAGTTATTAAAATTATTTGTAGAGTGATTTTTACATTATAAACTGCACTATATGTGTGTATATATATACAGTATATATATATATATATATATATATATATATATATAATGTATGGGTGGGTGTGTATATACATGTACATTATGTATATACTCTTCACACACACACACACACACACACACATAACTCTGTTTTTAACAATT
>JAUCMS010000031.1:8345090-8357205 GCA_032357445.1 Enteromius radiatus | reverse complement strand
TATATACTCTTCACACACACACACACACACACACATAACTCTGTTTTTAACAATTTTCTTTTTTTTTCATTGTGCATTCTAATGAATCTCAAACAAACTGCATATATATATATATATATATATATATACATACAATGATGCAGTATATATATATATACATACAATGATGTACAACCTTCTGAACTTGAAGTGATTTTAGTTTTGTAGTAAATTACTTCTCAAATACACAGCACGGCTACCAAAATTATATATTAATATATTGCGTTAATAATTGAGAAGTGCTGAACAAGAAATCTGCTGTTGCTTTGAGGAATATAGTATATTGGCTGAATAAGGCATTTTGCATTTTGAGTGAACAAAAAAATGACAGAACAAAGTACAGTTTAACATTATATCATCCTAAGACATAAAACCAGGTCCAATTTGCATAAACATGGTCAATATGTTTATTGTTGTTGTTTTTGTTGTTTTTGTTGTTGTTGTTTTTTATCAGCTAGCAGTTAGCCAGTATTTTGAATTCAAATTAGGCTTCTTTTTAAGTAATTATTATAAAAATGATGACCGATCTTAAAGAAGAAAAACGGGATGCCTTGTAAGTCTAGTCTACTATATGTAGTTTATGCAACAGACCACAGGACTATAGACCTAGCCAATATCTTTCCAATAAACAGCTTGATAAGATCTATAAAAATAAATTCCATGCCATCTAACATTCAAAGGAGGCGTGTCTGAGTGACTGAGGAAGATTACAGTCATATATCAGAGCAGGTGTTGCTAAACGTTTCAGAAGTGCTCTTTACTCCATGTGGCTCTAAGCAAGTGAACCAAGCAAAGAAGCAGATGATTCTTTCCATCATGGGAATAAAAGATAAAACCTTCTCTTCCTGTGCACAGATTATCATCCTGGCACTTCTAGCATGCATGTGTTCAGCAGGTATTTAATCGTTTTTGATATTCCACCATTCTTCTTCCAATTTAATGCATAAACTTTCTTTAGAATATTTTCCTGACATTTCAATGACTGGTTTGATAGTATTTTAGAAAAGATTTCCTTCTTTAGCCTACAGAGAGGTTAATAATTGCTCTGTCAGGGAGCAGACGCGAGACTGTACGCACTTTCTATCAGTCATTTCATTCTAGCTCATCCAGTGCAATCACGGTAATGCATTCACAGAAATGTATTTGTCACTGCAAAGTGGTGCTTCCATGTTACTACAATGAGTCAAAGCCGGTGACTTATCAGGGTTTGATTTTTTGTTTTTGCAGTTGAGTCTTTGCATTGTGCTGTTTCATCCCCTTCACCCAGCACTCCAGTTTCTGGTAAAGGAATCTACTATAATCTTGTGCATAGGACAGTGAGAAAAGAAATGACCATCTACAGTATGCTGGATATCAGTGTATAAATTGTCCTCTCATACTTTTTGCAGTCCATTCTCTGAGGCCAGCGGATGTGTCTGTGGTATCTGCACTGGTTTTGTCCGATGTGAAGAGGTATGTCCAAATTTATCACAGAGTATTAGAAATATCACAGAGAGTATTAAAATATAAATTAAGCTTCATTGGAGTTGAAGCAGCCCATTAGTTTAACTGAAGTTAATTAATACCTAATTCAGGTCAGACTTTGATTTTATCTAAAATAAAGTTAGCTAAAAATTAATCACACACTTTTG
This sequence comes from Enteromius radiatus, assembly GCA_032357445.1. NCBI lineage: Eukaryota > Metazoa > Chordata > Actinopteri > Cypriniformes > Cyprinidae > Enteromius > Enteromius radiatus. Next base: position 8,355,535 of record JAUCMS010000031.1, on the reverse strand, counting down.
TTATTCCATAATTAAAATGAGAGCAGAATCGCATATATGCGTGATTTGATTGCAAAGATTAAAAAAACATAGATTTTATTTGTTAATTTCCTTAATTCAAATACCATTATTATTATGCCTCTCAAAATTATTAAACTGGGTTTTTTTTATGGCAGATCTGATGAAATTAGAGCCCTGAACATGCTATCTGGTAAGGTTTCAATAATAAACAGACACATAACACCAATACCCATATTTAGTTTTGTACTCAAGTTGCATTGGAATATCGTTGTTGAATCTGCAATATCTGTTGAATCACTTACCTTTTCTGTTTTCCACTAAGTAAAACATTGATTGAGCTCACAAAGATGCTTCACATGCTTCTGTGTGATTGTCAGGCTTGATTAAACCAGATCTTTGTATAAAGGTTTTGAGCCTGAGTCCTTGAAATGAAAGTCAAGGCCAGAGGAGAGACACACGCAGTCATGTGTCTGAACAAACAACACACTGGCTTTTGAATGTTAATTTAAGATAGGCTAACGATTAAAAAAAAAAGGTTAAAAAAATACAAACACATAAAACACATAGTCTATTTTAGCCTAAATTGTTTTTTATATGAGGAAATCCATTAAAAACATGTCCCTAATCTTAATCAAATGTGATAATATTGTCTTATCTTGCACACTTAAGTACTTTGTTTTGGGTTTTGCGTCAGTTGGCCTGATACTATTGGTCTGTTCACTACTGTTTGTGATAGAGTTATCAATGATTGTCTGCTCTGTGTCCTCTGGAAAACCTCAGAGGACTACAGCTATCTTTATTTCTCCTCTTATAAATGCAGCTTTCAGTAAAATGTTAAAGTTTATCTTGAGGAGTTAAGGTATATAATGCCTAATGCTTTGTGAAAATGATCAAAGGTAGAAACCGGGAAACAGGAACTGCACAGATAACCAATTTTTCAGCAAATAAAGCAGTTGCACTGATGCATGCTAAGCACAATGTGCATTTGAGGTGCAGATAATGCTTTTTTCCTGGTATCTGAAAGAGAGGCAAATGGCCTCAAACTCCAGTACAAAATAAAATAATTTCACTTTTCTGCCTTAGAAATATTGTTCACCTTTAACCCGGATGTGTCAACTGTTGTACCTGAACAAAGGTATAAGAAATGAATATTCACTATGTAATTATGGATGCTACATTTTTTTATAGCCCCTGTTTACACTGACTGTCTTTGTTTGACAGAAGCGTAATGGATAAAGCAGAGTACATTATGGACACACTCAGTAGCCCCACTCAGGTAAACACAGTCAGGCCTTTTATATAATTATTTCCAAAGTTATCTGAAGGTTTTATTCCGCAGGAGTTACTCTGGCATAAGTAGTCATCTGTGATAAGACTTTCCTGTGTTACGGACATCTCTATCTTTCATATCTCCTTTAGTTACTGTCACAATAGAAACGTATGATATTCCTGATAACAGCAAGAACAAAAAGACATCAGTTATTTTATACAGTAGGCTAAGCCTATAACAAACAATTAGAATAATGTTAGTTGTTACAGTAAATGAATGAGTATGTGAACAGTTTGAGTGTCACAGCTGTTATTAACACTCATCAATCTCAAATTTAATGCAGCCATTGCAGAACACTGATAATATTACTATATGGGGATTTTGCAGGTTACCTCATTGCATTATTATTTATTATGGCAGATGCATGCTATTTTATAACTATCAGCAATCTCTGAACCATTAACATCTCCTGTGCTGTCATTCTCTTTCAGTGGAAGTTGCTCCTGCTCTTCATACCAGTTGATGAGCTCACTGTGTGTACAGACCAGGTCAGATATTTGACCACAAATCTTATCAACCTATATTACTTATAACACAGAACTTAGAAAACAATTAAAGTACGTTTTTAATTTTATATTACTCTGCACTTGTGATTAGGACTTGAGTGCAACCATCGATGCAACAGTAAATCGAGTGGAACAGACACTGGACTCTCTTCATAAGAAGGTGAAGACAGTCAATATCCTTCAAACAACAGTTTTGAATCAGTATATTGTGTTTGTTTACTACAGCAGCTTTCTTTTTTCTCTAGTTGAAACATACACTGGTTCATGTTGTTGTTTGGGGTGAACTGTCACATGACCGGTCAGTATGAGACAATATGTCAGTTGGTAATATTCTGTAATGCACAGTTTAATTTAAAAAGGTGTTTATGTTTTTTTAGAGTGTGTGAGTTCCAATGTGAGGAAGGATATGACAAAAACAGACGCAGCCTGGATACTATAGTACTCATGGCTTTATTGCAGGTAAAATACATACAGTTTGTATACTGTATGAAAATCTATGCTAAAATACTTTAACATAGTCAAACATTATATGTGTTTACTGAACAGGAATCTGTCAGTGCTCTTCTAGAGAGAAGAGGCTGGTTCACTGACCGGGAAGATTTCAGCGTTATGCTTCAGTCCAGTCCAGTGCACACCGAACTGTCAAACTCAGTGAGTCTTCAATCCTCATAGATCACTTTAAACAGGCCACTAGATTATATTATAAGATTATATTAAACATGTATTGCATCAAGAACATTTATGACTTGTAATGAGATTTATTATTATAATCAGTTTGCTCTTCTAAAAGTCACAGATATGACTCTGTTATGGAAGCAATCCTGATATAGCAAGTTTGTAAGGATAATTTGGCAAGTTATTAAGCAACATTGTACCTTTTTTGTTTTCAGATGAAAGCTTCTACGTCTGACTCCTCACGTGACATGAGCTTGTTGACTTTACAACTCTGGACTAATTTGGTAAGTTAATATTAACGCAATCAATGCATCTGTACATTGTTCCTATAGATGCAGTGGTGAAATTCTGGACACTTTATACTTTTAAGTTGTAAAAGTTCGAAGATTTAAAGGCCCTGATGTGACTGATAATGGGCAGACTGATAATCAGCTCTCAGTGATAGCATCTAATCTGAAACTTATTCAACCTAGAAACACATCTCGAAACACCTATCTAATCTTGCCTTTATATGACGAAGAACTGGAGCCCTCTCTCTAACCAATCCTGATTATTCTCTTTCCAGCTGCAACCAATGACAGAAAAGACTGAGTTGGATGGGCGGGGCAAATTCACCATTCAGTGCCCAACAGAGGTGAGGGAGATACTTGATTTATGACCTCTTCAACATTTATAATGCAAACTGCTGAATCAGAGTGGGTTCATAAATATGGCTTTATCTCACCAAACGAGTTTCCCGAACTTAATGTTTTACGCAAGTTTTTGTCCTTCACCTGTGATAAGGTGAAGGTAGTTCCATTTCATTTCTATAGCACTGACTTTGTGTGTTAGTGACACACAGTGTTCACCGTGTGTATTTTAAAGTCTGGATGTTATTTTTTAAACAAACAGAAACATGCACATATGCTTTACTGAACCTCTTGTTCTGTCCCAGGAAAAGCCGTTTTTGCGAACACAGAATAACTCACCTGAGCTTGGCGTCTATCAAACAGAGGATCCCACTCCATTTCTCGACCCAGTGAGTCCATTCTCACCATAACTTTACCCTGGTGCTTTAGCTTACAGTGTGTCAAACTTGAGCTCTAATTGACCTTTCAGGTGATGGGGAGTGAGCTCACCTGTGAGGACAGATCTCCATCTCCCAGCATCCCTACCTCAGGTAAACAGGGATCTCAAACCTGTTTGGATAAACAACCTGGTCACAAATTATCAAAGTTTTTTAAACTTGTTTATGTCTGTCTCTTCTAGTCCATGCCTTAAGGCCAGCAGACATCAAAGTGGTGGCAGCAATGGGTGATTCTTTGACGGTAATAAATATATAAATTTTAATGTATTAATGATATTTGCTAATACCAAAGATCCTTTTTTTTAACAAATATGCACTACATCTAAAAGTTTGAAGTCTGTAAAATAATTTTTTTAATGTATTCTGCTGAAAACTGCATTTATCTTTGTGAAAAATACAGCAAAAGCAGTGATAATCTTTTGTAACCTAATAAAAGTGTTTACTGTCGCCGATCATTTTTAATGCATGGTTGCTAAATAAAAGTATTAACCTTACTTATTGCAAAATTTTGAATGGTAGTGAATATACATTTGCAATGTCATTTAATTTTCCCCCCAAAAAACAGGCAGCTAATGGGGTGGGTGCTGCACAACACAATCTTCTGGGTGTGCTTACAGAGTATCGCGGCCTGTCATGGAGGTGAGTGTCTACCCTGATCAAACTGTGAACCAGCCGTTTATTGCACACAAATCTCGCTGGTATCATTTTATCCATATGATTAAACACAATACAATTCTTGTCTAAATTATCTAATGATCTCATTTTTTTCTCAGCATTGGTGGAGATCAAAACCTCACAACTATAACCACTTTACCAAGTATGTGCAAGCTGCCATATTACTGGCATGCTCTTATTATTACTGTATTTATGATTAATCATTAATAAGGAATATAATCAACATAGAAATGATTGCAGTCATTAGGGTTTCAAACTATAGCTGATCATGATGACGCAAGAGTTTATACAATAAATAGCTGCTTTTTAATCACTCTTCTTAGTAATCTCAGGAATTAATTTATCACATTCAGGCAAATCAGATTTATATTGATAATGTTTTTTTTTGTCTTTTAGATATATTGAAAGAGTTTAATCCTTCAATCACTGGCTATTCAGTGGGAAAAGGAGATGAGAATTCTGCTCGGAGTTTTCTGAACCAAGCAGTACCTGGAGCCAAATCTGAGTGAGTAGCTTCTCATCAGTGATGAAATAGAAATGTTTTGTTTTAAATTAAAAACATATATTTGAAATACTGTTTAAATGTTTGAGGTTAGTTAGATTTTTTTTTTCTTTAATTAAAGAAGTGTCTTTTTTTTTTTACCAAGACTGCATTTATTTGATAACAATATTAATTAATTTATTACTTAGATTTTAAATGTATATATATATATATATATATTTAATTAATAATGATTTTTTATATCAATGTTAAAAACTATTTTTAATATTTTTCTAGAAACCAAGAAACTTTTTTTCAGGAATCTTTGATAAATTGAAAGTAGAAAAGAACAGCATTTATTAGAAATATAATTATTTTTTAACATCGTAAGTCTTTAGTGCATGCCACTTTGGATTAGTTGAATGCATTCTTGCTGAACAAAAGCATAATTTCTTTAAATAAAAAAATGTAACACTGTAAAATTTGTAAAATTTGTTTATTTTCCTTTTGCAGTGATATGGTCAAACAAGCTAAGGCTGTCATTAAAATAATGAAAGAAGACTCGGTTAGTCATTCTCAAAATCTCACATGCACACATTTAAGCTGTTTATTTTTTGTAAGATATTAAGAATACTATTGTTGTAAGGGATATTTAGTCCCCAACAATGGGCAAAATCTGACCCACACACATTGTATGAACCTTATTCAGACTGCCTGAAATTTCTGTCTCTTTTCAGCGAATTGATTTCCAGAATGATTGGAAGATTATCACAGTCTTCATTGGAGGAAATGACATATGCGCTCACTGCTCTGATACTGTAAAATGATATTAATAGAGCCTGTTTTATTTCTTATCAGATTTTTAGTAATAAACCTGCAATTACTGTAGCTATCTCTCTTAATCCCTCTCTTTCTCGCTCTTTTCAGCGGTACTATTCTGCTGATAACATTGTGAAGTATATTCGTGACGGTCTGGACATATTACATAAAGAGGTGAGACAGTTTTTCCCTGGTTCTCTAGCGCAGATTTTCTTTCAGAAATACAGTAAGGTTTTTGAAAATTAGGTATTCAAAATGTAAACCTAGAAATAAAGTTACAAAAACATTTTGAAGGTTGGTTTCGAATTTTTGTAGCCCACTTTATTTATTTATTTTTTCATATTTTCTCTTTTTTAAACCTATTTAATGTTTGTTATGATAGGCTTGGATTGTAGCAGAAACAATGGTCAGAAAATCTATCTGACAGCTTTTATTAAACCAGATTATTAATAGCAAAACGCCTTGCTGCCTGTTGGGAGTTAATCATGTGTCCTCCACCAGGTCCCTCGTGCCCTGGTGAACCTTGTGGAGCTCCTGGATATAATTCCACTGCGCCGCCTCCATCAGGACCCCACTCTTCGCTGCCCTACCCGGCTGGTCAAGTGAGTTTTACCCTATACACTAGCTCTCCAGACTTCTGTTTAATTCTGGTAAAAGAACTGATATCTGCAGCTAATGTTAGTCTTACATTATTTTGCTTTGCGTTACATGTATTTTGTTCAGCATGCTGTGTCGCTGTGTTCTGAAACCTAAAGATGAATCTCATGAGTTCCAGATGTTGCAGGAGTTCAATCGAGCGTACCAGGTACACAACTTATTACGTGAATACATCTGCATATTAATATTTATTATGAATGTGATTACTGATCATACAAAGCAAATGTACAATCTAAAATATTTATATTACTAATATTGATATGATTCTATGTAAATGTAACTTTGTTAATATTCAATGCATAATGTTGTGTTTTTATTCTCAGCGTGGAATGAAAGAGCTGGTGGAGTCTGGGCGATACGACACCAATAATAACTTCACAGTCATCCTACAGCCTTTCTTCAGAAATGTGTTTCTCCCCGTGTTAGAGGTGCACAGCAATATTACATCACCTATTACCTTCAGCAAGCCTTTTCATCTATTTGTTCTCATTATCATTGTCGTTTCTTTCCGTGCTCTTTAAGGATGGGACACCTGACCGTTCCTATTTCTCTCCAGACTGTTTTCATCTTAGTCAGAAAGCTCACACGCTCATGGCTCGGGCTCTCTGGAATAACTTGGTGAGCATTAGATACAGATATTATAAGCCTGATAATGTTTTATTAATATATTGTGTGTTTTGTTATGCATGTGTTTTTCAAGCAAGTTTTATACACTGCAAATGACTGATGCTACTTCATGAGGTGTAATTGAATTGTGTTAATTTAAAATATAATACAATTCAGCAGGAAAATATATTGTCTTTCTTAATATACTGTCAATTCAATATTGTTAACTTTCTTAATGTATTGTCATTTCACAGCATCCTAACTCTCAAAATGGATTTCTTGTTTCATTAATTTGCACTCTGTCTCTGTCTCTCTCTCTCAGATGGAACCTTTAGATAATAAGACAGATAGTGAAGATTTTACTGCAGGTGTCCCTCTTAAATGCCCAGAAAAGGTGAGTTTAAACTGTATAATTCTGTGTTAAACTCCATAATTTTGTCACATTGTAATATTTTTTCATATTCTTCTTTAGTCGTCCCCCTATTTGAGGACCTATTTCAACAGCAATTACACATATGACACCCCTCCTCCTACCCCTCCACCTGCAAATGTAAGTCACACAAATATATCACACACAATATTAATAAAATACAATAGAACCTTAAAGTGATCAATATGTATTATGAAGTGATTTCTCCCTTTCATTTTAGAATTGGGGAAGTGATTTCTCATGTGTGGACACGGCACCATCTGACACTGTGCCAACATCTGGTAAGAAAGAGAGAGGAGAGAAATTCATTCCCTTCGTTTTTCCCACAAGAAAACCTCAACTATCTGACTCTCTAACTAATTCTCCTTTTCTTCTATTTTTATATGTTTTATCAACTTTAAAGTATTATATTTCTTAAAAATCCATGCAATGAGCCGGGAGCTCAGCGGGCCCCGACCCTGCTGGTTGTAACCCTAGCGAGGGCAGAGCTCGGAGCGAGGCTCGGTCCCGATCGCCCCCCTTGAAGATGCAAAGAAAAAGGCGGAGAAGGGGAGGACGGAGGGGAAATGCGAAACTAGATGCTGAGTGTAGGGAGACACCGGAATTTAGGCTGAGGCGGATGAATGGAATTAGGATAGTAATTAGTATCTGGCGAGTGTAATGGTGATGAGTAATTAACAGGAATCAGCTGTGATAGGCAATCAGCGTGCTCTTCCCGAAACTATTTTAAAACATCCCATAAAAAGCAAAATGTAAAAATGTTGCATGAATTATAAGAAATTAAGTGCTCTAATGCTTTTCTAATATAAAGGAGACGAAAATTTGTTATACAGTAGACAAAAATTACTAGAAAAACTATTAAATATGCACATAGGTTTTGAAGAGACACAAAGATGTAATACAAGCTTTATGATGTGATTAGTATATTGAATGAAATGAGTTATGCAAATGTTTTACAAACATATCAAATTATTGTATTTATTACACAATCTACAAGTGACTGGATGTTTTAAAAAATATTAAGTAGGATAAAAAGAAAGATTAATAATTGATTTAACAAAAAAAAAAAAAATACATAGTTCATGGGTAGAGACAAGCAGTCAAGACAAGATATCCTGCCATGGTTTATTATCCTTTTAGGTCCAAGTAGTGCTGCATTTTGTAGTGTTTGGGTTTAATCACATAATCACATTTCTTTCTCAGTTCACAGGCTGCGTCCAGGTGACATTAAAGTGGTGGGGTCTCTGGGAGATTCACTCACTGTAAGTGTGTGTGTGTGTGTGTATGTTTGTAAATGTTATGATGTTTTATCATGTTGTAATTATAATTTTCTCTCTCTGAATCTGTCAGGCCGGCTTTGGTGCAAAAGCTGAAAACCTTCTGCAGCTTGCGGATGAGGAGCAAGGGGTTTCCTGGAGGTGAGTTTGAGTCAGTCCACTGTATGCCTATATGGAATTGCTTTGTTCTGCGTGTTTTCTAAGTGTCTGTCATTTATTTAATTGACAGTATTGGTGGAGATGATACTTTGGAGACTGTCACCACATTGCCAAGTCAGTATAAATTTATGTAACCCTTGATATATTTTTTTTATTGTTTTTTATTAGCAGTATGGTTATATTGATTAGGAAAGAGACTCTTGGTTTTGATCCATATTATCATATTTGATTCTTGTTTAACAATGTGATAATCACAAGCACCTTGTGTCGTTATATTTTTATCAGACATTCTTAAGAAGTTCAATCCGAATGTTTTCGGCTTCTCAAAGGGGAAAAATAAACAGCCAAATGGCTTCAATATGGCAGTGAGCGGTGCCAAAGCAAGGTAAGGAACACACTTACACATACATTAAAACACAAATTACAGTATCCTTTCAGCTAATGCTTTTTTCCTTTCTGTTCAGTGATATACCAGCACAAGCGAGGGATCTTATCACAGCTCTAAAGGAAAGCACGGTCAGTATCTATTAAGTTGATTTAAAAAAGAAACTGTTCTCTCAGAAATTGCAAGTGAGTTTTTTCATATCGCATTTAATCGGATTCAAAAGAAACGTTTTTGTTTATGTAATATATGTGTGTGTACTGTGTATATTTGTAGTGTATATATAAATACACATATACAATATATATTTTGAAAATATTTACATGTGTTTACATTTATATATTTAGATTCATATAATTTATATTATACATAAATATATATAGTATATAAACATTTTTCACGCCATGTGTATGAGTATTTTTATACACATAATAAAGATTCACAGTACACACACATATATTACTTAAAACTTTAATTTTGGATACAATTAATCGTAATTCATAATGATTCCTGTCTTCATGTGCCAAACTACACAAAGCAAATTCCACCAATTGTTGTAGGGCAATAAAGAATCTAATTTAAAAAAAAAGAAAATTTTTAAAACACTATTCTTATTTTTCAGGAAGTGGACTTTGAGAAGGATTGGAAATTGGTGACACTATTTATTGGGGGAAATGACCTTTGCCAGTACTGTCACGACCGGGTGAGTGGATGATTCTTAATATAAAGTCTCTCGGCTCCCCATCATAAATTGTTTCTTCTTGCGTCAGAGAACCACAGCAGTGACCTTTAAGAAGCTAAAATAAATTTGGATACTAACAAACAGAGATGTGCCAATGAGTCATTGTAAATGTTGCTTTTCATATCTAAGACCAGCCAATAACAATTTAAAAAAAAAAAATGTATGTGTTGTGTCTTTCTCTACCCAGGCTTCTCTGTCTCCTTCTATGTACATCGGTCACATCAGAGATAGTCTGGACATGCTTTACAATGAGGTGAGAAAGATGCATTTACCAAACCCGATCACCTTCATCAAGTATCTTTCACCCACAAAATCAAAATAAACAATAGGAAATTCAATCCTAGTTTTTCCACAGTGACATTATTTTCATGACACATATATTTAACATATATTTATTATTTTACATAATTTTATGTTATATATGTGTATGTGTGTCTTGGTATTTCCTATGTTATGGAGACCAAATGTCCCACAAGCGTAGCAATACCAATAAATGTTGACTATGTGGGGACATTTTTGGTTTCCATGAGAAAACAAGCATATAAATCATCCAGAATGAAGGGCCCACATAGCAATGTTTCTCTGGCCCAGCTCTGGCCCACACAACCAGTCATTGCTTGGCCCACATACCGCAATGAAT
>JAUCMS010000031.1:8312814-8344990 GCA_032357445.1 Enteromius radiatus | reverse complement strand
TATTACATTTTTGTGCAGTGTTTCTTGAAATATAACGTATCGCTTTTTACACTGTTGGACATTTGTATTTTTTATGTAATCAAAGATTTATAAATACTTCAGCAGGTCTATTGCATGGGCCATGTGTGACCCATACTGAAATCCAGACCTGGCCCACACTAGGACCGTAATTCATTGCGGTATGTGGGCCAAGCAATGACTGGTTGTGTGGGCCAGAGCTGGGCCAGAGAAACATTGCTATGTGGGGGTTAGGTTAGGGTAAGGGGATACAAGATACAGTTTGGACAGTATAAAAACCATTACACCTGTGGAATGTCCCTATTTGTTTGTGTGCAGGTTCCCAGAGTGCTGGTAAATTTTGTGGAAATCTTAGAGATCGAGAATCTGCGAATGATAAAGAGAAACACACTGGGCTGCAGCCTCCTGCAAGAGTAAATAATTCAATAAACAATTTGATCAAAGAATCAGTGTACATGTTCACGTTCTTTCATACACAACTGTATTTTCATGACTGTGTGTGTGTGTGTGTGTGTAACAGGAACATGTGTCCATGTTTTCTGGAACCTCGTGAGAACTCTCCAGAAATGAATGAAATGAAGAAAGTCAACAGAGATCTGCAGGTCTGTAGCCAATCAAGTTGTCATTTCATTGATAACTGATTAGCTGAGTGGGCTTTAGATGATCTAGAAGTGTTGTTTTGTGTGTCAGACTGAGACTGAGAGACTGGTGTATGGGGGGCGCTATGATGAAAGACAGGACTTTGCAGTGGTGCTACAGCCCTTTTTCAAGAACTCTGTTGTTCCAAGGATCGAGGTTAGTGCCCTTATGTCTCTAAAACACATCATGTCTCATGAGATCACACATAAACAACACATTCAGACCTAAAATATGTTTGAATGTATATATAAATATGTTAGATGCTTTCATAGACTACATTTGAACTCACACATAACAGCTAAAACCTTTTATTTTAAGCATCAGGGCTAACATTCATTAACAGATAAAATATCTCTTTCTGTTTCAGGATGGCACACCAGACCTGTCTTTCTTCTCTGCGGATTGTTTTCATTTCTCTGAGCGCGGACATGCAGAGATGGCAATTGCGCTCTGGAACAACATGGTAAATACATATGCATACACACAATCTCACAGCAGCTTTACTGTGTTTAACAGCATGTGTCCTGTGTTTTGGTTTTAGCTGGAGCCTGTGGACAGTAAACAAACCTACAATAATTTCACATATGACCGCAGTAAGATCCAGTGTCCCGCAAATGTGAGTAAATGTCCAGTGGAAACTACTGTTAGAACGAGATAGCAAAGCATGGTCTTACAATTAATGCTCTTTCTTTATATGTTCTCCAGGAGCATCCCTACATCTTTACACGAATAAACAGTGGTTCTGATGTCCTTACTACTGTCGTACCAGCCACAGTTGCGCCAGGCACCCCTCTCCCTGTAGACTGCCCCAACGATGCTGTGCCAGCCTGGGCAGCTGCTGTTCTGGCTGTAGGAGGCTTGGTTGTTGGTTGGGCCGTAACCTGGATGATCTTCTACTACAGAGAACGAAAGAACAGAAAAAGAAACGAGAGCACAGAAATGAATGGAACTAAGTTCTAATAAGATTTAAAAAAAAAAAAAATGATAAAGCTAATTATATAATACAGACTTTCTTTTTTTGTAATTAAAAGCATATATATTTCATAAATATATTTTATTTATGAATAGTTGTCCACTTTTTTTATTTTTTATATTTTTTACTTGAAACCCTATATTTAAACACCCACTGACAAATTAAAAGAAGTGTTTAAATGTAACTAAATTATTGGATTGCATATTTTAATTATAAATAATTGTTATACTACATAGACAGATGTACTTAATATTTATTAATATTTTAATAAAACAATGAAATAAAAAATATTGTTTTTCTTGTATTTTGGTAGGCTGTATATATATATATATATATATACTGTATAAGACTTATAGATTATTATTTCCCACTATTTGTTACAAACAAGAGAATTGTAATTTTAAATATTTTTTTCTTTTTTCATTTTAAAGCTGTTTTCATGTGTTTTTTTTGTTTTTTTTTAAGTGACCACTGGGTGGCAGCTTCGCTAGTAACGCAAGAAAGAAGCCTCTGGGAATAAAATAATAAACAAAAAGGAATTATTTTCAGTGTAATTCATTTTACTGTTAATAAACAAAATAAATAAACGTAATAAATTATTACTGATTGCATGTAAAATATAAGTGAATAAATAAGCTAAATGCCAAACGTAAACGTAAGTTACTCTGATAAAAATCCTCCTGAAGGGAAACCAAATACACAGATCGCCAAACGTTAAACAATAGAAAATACCATTAACAATTAAGTTGCTTTCAACAGGTCAAAAGTTTGCCTTCGTAGCGATTAAATATTCATGAAAAGATCATTAATATTGACGTAACTGCTTGTAACTAAGTGAATGACGTCATTGCGAGCGCCACCGAGCGGCCGTTGCTGGAAGCGCTGCATGCAGAACTCGGCACTGAAGATGGCGGAGGGGGAATTAAACGTTGACAGTCTCATTTCTCGGCTTCTTGAAGGTAAGATTGAACGTGAAGGCATTTTAACGTTTATTCAAACATAAACAGTAATCAACTACTCGTCTTGATCTGTTTTTCTGCTGGTGAATGGGGAATTGTGCGTGTGAAGCGAGAGCTAAGCTTCGGTCTCTGCGCCCTGTTTACAAACACGGCAGTGGCCCCGGGGTTTGGACAGCCTTCATACCAGCGAGGGGAGTTTCAGATTAAAGCTAACCTTGCCTTTATCTACCGAAGCAGGGACGAGTAGTGAGAGTCTATATATTTTTATACAGCAGTTGGTAAAGAAACCGCGAAAATGAGAGAGAGGGCAGGACGATGCAGTGTCCGCTGCTGCGTCGTTGACTTCAGGCGAATGGAACCGACGTAATTCTGATTCTCCATTCGACTCTCCTCATACTGTATTCACCATACAAGGTTACCGCGTGCTTCTCCTAACCTTACTCTTGATTAATATTACAAGTGTGTTTTTTTAAATCCTCTTATAAGTGTTACACTGAATTTGTGGTGATATACCGAATCTTAGACCTATGTGTTACAGCGTTACGCTAGTCTCTTATCGCTGTTTTTCCTCTTAACGACGTTTAATTGTAATCATTTCTTATATTTATATTACACTAAGAGACGTAATACACCGAATCCTCTTCATAAGGAACCAATAAATACTCTCTAGACCTCATTCTTTCAGTAATGTTGTTGCACTATGCTCCATTTATGACTACTTTGTTCTTGTCCTTGCTAACATTAGTGTTACATGAAATAAATAGTGTTCATTATCATGATTAACGTTGCTAAGAAGAATACAATGTAATGTCATAAAGGGAATATGGTATAACCTTTCTAAAATAATACAATGTATCTTAATGATTTCAATGTATTGTTGCACTGAAACACTGTATGTTCTTTTCATAATGTTACACTGATCTTTTATCAACGTTATGTTACATTGATTACCTTATGTTACATTGATTAACTAATATTCTCTCCGTAACTTTACTTTGTGACTTTCCTAAAGTTTAACTTCACTTTTTTTCAGTATGAAGTGAATAATTAATGAAGGGAATGGTAATTTTGTTCTCTGTTACACTATATCATCTTCCTAAGCATGAAATACATTTAATTCGGAAAACATCACATTCTGCTTAACGTGAAGAATATTTCAATGGAATCTTCTGCAATGTGGTGTTTGGAGTCGAGTAGTAGAGTAGTAGAATGACAAAAAGTCTCAGGACACTTCAAGTGGATCTACACTTGGTTGTATCTGCCCATCTCTGTGACTTCTGTGATTACACAAACTTCTGCTGTTAAGTTACTTTTGATAAAGGCAAGCACCGTGGATTATTGCACCATCCATATAACCGATATGGTCTCGTGCCCATCCATCTGTCCCAACACCCTCCTGCTGACCCTCACTCAGCAATGCCATCTGTGATTCTGTGTGACCCTAACATCCCGCTTTTCGCTTCTTCACACTTCGATTCTCATGGTCTCACAAACATCTCTGTATGTTTCTCTCATGTTCCATCTGTGTCTTTCGATCACACTCCTCTATCTGTGAAGATCAAACGGCCTGCTGTCCCACGGTGGTTGTCTAATGGCTACGAGTTAGGACTTGGGTAATCTTAGGGATTGCTTTAAAATGCTTTAGTGGGGAAGTGGGTGAATTTAGCTTGACTGTGTCATCTGGTTCTTATGTATTGTTATGTAATGTGACCCTAACATGAACATGGAATCAGAGTGATGAATTGGTTTTAAGAATTATAGTCGATTTCCATTTTGAACAAGTTGTATCTGGCAAGCTCATAATCTATCTCAGATTGGTCTGGACTGTGGCCTGTCAAATGCACAATCAGATTTTCCTTATGTTTAGTCATGCTGCAATAACAGGAGCATTTCATCAGCTCATAGACTTATATACACACACACACACTTCAATCTGTACTAATGGCACCATTTTTGCAATCTCGTAAAGTGCTCTGCACTTTACTCACACACAGTAGTTGGGGTTACTGCATTCTTTTCAAAGAGTCTCTAACATTTCTGGTTTGTGTGGGATGTTGTGAGGGTGGATAGCTTGAAGACTAAAATGGTTAGTGCTATTATATAACTGTAATCATAGCTGTAAGAAAAGAGCACAACTTTTCCTTCTCTGTGACATATATACTGTCTCTCAGCTACTACTTTTTCTCCCCACACACACTTTTCTAATCTGTCATTCTCCCTGTCTCAGAGTGAATTATGGCTACAGGTTCTCGGTTGTAGATTCTTTCCATCAAATGAAGTACTTAGACAAACTGCTCTGCAAAATGGTTGTTCAACAGCCTCGACTGTGTTTGCCAAGGCGGGAACATTCCTGCAGAATTCCAGACACTCTCAAGATTCCCACTCAAATAAACAGCAGAGTTCACTGACATCACTATTGTGAGCAAGATATTTCAAAATGTTTATTTATTATAAAAAGTACACTATTGTTCAAATGTTTGGGGTTGGTATGATTTGTCAATGATAAGATGAAGTCTTATTTTAAAATCAAACCAGGAAAACGGCGATATTCTAAAGTATTATTACAAAATAAAATAACTGTTTTGTATTGGAATGTATTTTAAAATGTTTTTAAATGTTTTTTATTTGCATTTTTAGTACAATTTAAGGCATCCTTGCTGAATTAAAATATTAATTTCTTTTGAACAGTAGTGTAAATCATAAGAAAATGTTCCAATAAAAGTATCACGATAAGCTACATAAAAGGGATTTTATAGTGTTTCTTTTTATATGTATATTTATCACATTAGGTGTCAGGTGTCATTGTCAGCTTGACATCTTGCTCAGAAAGACTTTTGACTAATGACAAAGTCCACTTTGCAGCCTAGCCCTCTTAAACAGGAAGAGACCTGTCTGATAAACGTGAAGTCAAATGTTTATAGTGCCTGTCTTAAATAGTTATGATGGTAAAAGCGAACTGTGAGAGTAATTCAAATAATAAGCACAGGTTAATTCCTAGTATTCATTTGGGGGGGAGGGGAAACTAAATATGTAGTTCTTTTCATAGATATCGAGCCCGCCAAACAAAATTCTGAATGTACTCCAAAGTCTTAATGTCCCAATTTCAATCTTTGGCAAATCAAGTGCCTGGTTCAAGTGCTTATGTGGCTTCTTCTAAACATGCCTTTGTTTCCAGGCATTAATAATCTGATCAGTCAGATCAGAGCCAGTTTTCCAGATTGTGAAAGTCTATTTTTGTGTGCAATGTGTTTTAGTAGATGACTGTATGATAAGTGGGCCAGTATGAGCATTGAGTGATTAGAAAATCCCACATTTGACCCAGTTATTGGGCTGCAATAAAGTTGTCACACTTGAAAATGATGTTAACCAGATGTTAACAAATATCAATGTCTACTGTTCCAGTGCGAGGATGTCGTCCAGGGAAGATCGTTCAGATGACGGAGGCAGAAGTTCGAGGACTCTGCATTAAATCTCGAGAGATCTTTCTCAGTCAACCCATCCTGCTGGAGTTGGAGGCTCCACTTAAAATCTGTGGTAGGTTCGATACTTCCCTTCTCCACTGTTTTAATTACATTCCTTCCTCTCCATCTCTCAAGGTTTTGGAAATCAGCGTATAAGTAGAGCAGGTTAAAAATATGGATTTAATGAGGATAAGTTTGAGGTCATTTCTCTTCTCTCTGTGGCACACCTGAGACCCCTGTGTGTGTGTGTGTGTGAGTCAGTCATTAACCTGAATTTCGGATGTTGAGATCTTTAGGCCACTTTTCTTTTCTGAATCCTGAATCCATATAACTTTATTCATTTATATCAATTATGTAACTCTCTCTGTCTCTAGGTGACATCCATGGGCAGTATACAGATCTGTTGAGGTTGTTTGAGTATGGTGGTTTTCCACCAGAGGCAAACTATCTCTTTCTGGGTGATTATGTGGACAGAGGGAAACAGTCTTTGGAGACCATCTGCCTCCTACTGGCCTATAAGATCAAATACCCTGAGAATTTCTTCCTCTTGAGGGGAAACCATGAGTGCGCCTCCATCAACCGTATCTATGGCTTCTATGATGAGTGTGAGCATCTGAGCACATGCATAAACATAAATACACAACGTTAACACACACTCACTCTGAATGATCTGAAGTCATATTGATTTCTCTCCTTCTGAACAAGCTTTCAGGTCATACTTTATTGTTCTGAGTATGTACATTTGTCTGTCGCAGGCAAGCGCAGGTTCAACATAAAACTCTGGAAGACGTTCACTGACTGCTTCAACTGCCTCCCAATTGCTGCCATCATAGATGAGAAGATTTTCTGTTGCCATGGAGGTGAGAATG
Source organism: Enteromius radiatus (assembly GCA_032357445.1). Taxonomy (NCBI): domain Eukaryota; kingdom Metazoa; phylum Chordata; class Actinopteri; order Cypriniformes; family Cyprinidae; genus Enteromius; species Enteromius radiatus. The sequence continues at coordinate 8,338,071 of JAUCMS010000031.1, read as the reverse complement.
GGTGAATCAAAGAGAGTTTTTTAGAAGTGATTCTTGGCCTGATGAAATAGGTCAGCTGAGTCTAAAAATATTAATGCATGCTTTTTGTAACACTTGTGTCTGATGACTCGTGTCTTTTATGTCCATCCTCTAGGTCTCTCTCCTGATCTCCAGTCAATGGAACAGATTCGTCGGATTATGCGACCAACTGACGTCCCAGATACAGGTGTGTATGCACACATATGATAAAAACAATTGTTTGTTTTAGGCCGATAAATCTATAATGTCTTATTTGTAAAATCTGACAACCTTGACAATGGATACAATAAAAAAAAAATTCCTACAATAAAATTTTATTAAATTTTACAGTGTTATTGTTTTTTTATTATATGTTACAGTGTTTCCTTGTTGCTATAAAAATAGTACATAAACATTTATAGTTTACCTTTATGTTTATGGATTTGTCAGATGATTTTATCAGTTGTTGTGTGAATCAAACACATGATCAAGATGTTGCTAGTGCCATGTTTTTATTGAACTACATGAGGGCAACTTTTTTTTTTTTCTTTTCTTTTTTTTTATAGATATTTTTTATTTAAAATTTTAATTTAGCTTAATTTCTTGTCATTTTGTTATGCTTGTAAAATGTTTATTAGGTTTTTTTATACTTCTAATTGAGGTTTAATTTATTCAGTTTGAGGTTTAGTTTGTTTTATTTTTAATTATTAATTTCATTTACTTTATTATTTATTTAATGTTTTTATTTAATTTACTTAAATCTTTTATTAGCCATTATTGTAGTTTTATTTAATGTAATGACCCTGATCTGTCATCAGACACCCTGCTAGATGTTGGTAGTAGTTTTGTCATTGGCCATTAAACCATTTTAATACATTTAATATTGGTTGAACACTAATAAAATCATTATTTTAACAACTTAACACATTTTGATGGAATGAAATGTTATCTCAGATAGATATTCTCTGTCTCTTGGTTTTTACAGGGTTGCTGTGTGATTTGCTGTGGTCGGACCCAGATAAGGACGTTCAGGGATGGGGGGAGAATGACCGTGGTGTTTCATTCACTTTCGGTGCTGACGTAGTCAGCAAATTCCTCAACCGCCACGATCTAGACCTAATCTGCAGGGCACATCAGGTACCAATTCATTTTACCCAGACAGGGTCCACTATCCGTGTCAACTTTGAATTACTGTGGTTAAGGCTTCCATACGTTTTAGTTTTTAGTGAGTGTGTCGTGTTTCGCAGGTGGTTGAAGATGGTTATGAGTTCTTTGCAAAGCGGCAGTTGGTCACTCTGTTCTCAGCGCCAAACTACTGCGGGGAGTTTGACAACGCCGGTGGAATGATGAGTGTGGATGAGTCACTCATGTGCTCTTTTCAGGTGTGTTATCGTCCACACACACACACACACACACACACTGTACACTCCCAGTACATTAACACACTATCTTTTCTCTCTCAGATTCTGAAGCCATCAGAAAAGAAGGCAAAGTATCAGTACAGCGGGGTCAACTCAGGGCGACCTGTGACCCCGCCCCGTACGGCCCAAGCCCCCAAGAAGAGGTGAGCGGCTCGCCACCCAGAATCACATCCTTCATCCCCCAAACTTCAGCAAACTACCCCTACATGGGGCAGCTTTACCTTCCCAATTCCTCTCCGAAATCTCTCTACTCGCCCTGCCAAACCTCTTTCTCTTTTCTTAAAATTTGTGTACAGACATTTTGCTGTGACCTGTCGAATTCTCTTTTCTTTTGCTCTGCTTGTTTGTTTATTGGTATTTTAATAACATAAATAATAATAACAATAATAATACTGCTTTGGGAAGCAACTCTTGAGCTGCTCTACAAAGAACCCAGAGCAAAACACACACTCATTCTCTTACACAAAGATCTCGGTAGTGTCATGATATATAAGCATTTTATTAAACTTTACTTCAGTACTCTTTGATTATTGAACGTTAATGTTGATTCATGAAGAAAGAGTGGCGATTGTAAGTATTTAAAGGTTGTTGTGTATTTCGCTACACTCTGAAGTTTCAAGACCAGAGGCTTTCACACATACACACACACTTTAACTCTGTCAAGGTGCTTGATCACAGGTCAGCAGAGACTTTACACAAACACAGAAACAATCCATTGTCGATAAACTAGGTCAGTGTGGACAGAGCTGGAAAAGGGATTTTAACTCGGATACGTTACACACACACACACACACATTTGCACAGCTGCATTTACAAAAGGCATTGCATGTTCTGTTTTCTTAAAACTTCTGGGATTTACAGCGAAACTCTATAGACCTCTGTTTAACGTGCTGTTTTTATGTCTTACGATAGTAATAATTCAGGAGAAAAGTGTCACGGCATAACACTTCTTTGCATGACCCTTGTACACATCAGTACTAATCTGTCTGAAACGACGTAATCCACCAGCCATTTTTTCATTGGATAACAAGAAGTAGAGCCTCCAAGTATTGGTTAAGTATGAAAGAATTGCACTCGTTTGAAGTTCCCCAACATCATTTAGAAGGTTAAAACTGATTCTATTAGATTTGTTTAAGATCTTATTCCCTAAAAGAGTAACACATGCCTTGCTGTGAGGAATGCCTTTCCTCACCACAATATTCACCTGTCATAATTATTTTTGTTGTTTTTTATTTTTGTGTGTTGCTGTTTACTTCTTCTCCTTAATTTATTTCCAAATGTTGGGAAAGCTATCAAAGTGTTCTAAAAGCAGTTCATGAGTTTTGTATAAGTGGGCTTCAAACTTAATAAATGGAAGAAAACTCTCTTTGCCTCCTCTGTGTTTGTGTCCCTTAGCAACCGTTTAAATACCAGGCTAATTAAAGTGGCGGAGACCATAGTTCTGGATGCTATTCAGCACATTTTTTTCCAAGTGTTCCATTAAAATAAGCAGCTCTCTAACTCGCCAGTGCTGGAAAGTGTGGTTGAGGACAATCTGTGGTCTGTTGTCATGGCTACCTCGGCCATGCAGGGTCAGGCTCTATTTCAATGCAGACAATGAGCTAAAATTGTGTTCGTGCCATCTGAAATTTCACAAGATTGATTCTTTAACGACCTGAATAAATTTCTTTTAATCGATGGAATCAAAATGTAGCCTCTGCTGCTGTTTTTGTGCATATGAAGTCTGTCTGTAGTAATCTGAGCTTTGTGTTTTAAAGATACATGGTCCTAGAGCACTTCAGTTAAAATAATAAGATGTTAGGGACATGATTTTTACTTAAATTGATGAAGTAAAAAGGGTGCAGAATATCAGTTCACAATTGAATGCAAGGAAGAAATTTATTTAAATGAAAGTTGTTGGGATAAAGTCATTCTATAGTGGCCAACATCTAATTTTAATGGTGTATTTTGTGTAGTTCATCATGAGCGTTTGATCACAAGGTTATGACCTTGTTCCCTCTGAGCGTCCATCAGTGCGCGGCATCTTCTCCACTACATGAGCCCTTACAAGAGCTGTAATCCAGGTCCAGGCTGTGTTCGCTGCCCTCCTGAATAGTTCATCAAAAAGGGAGCCACAGAAAAGGAGGCAGGGCAGGATCATGTGCAGATCCACCAGGAGCCAGACAAACAGCAGGAAGAGGCTGGCTGTCAGCAGCTGGAGTACAACCCTGCCTGAGCAGATCTCACTCAGCCAACAACCTAGCTGGCTGTTTCTCAGCAACTGAACAAGCCTGCAGTCTCTGAACCTGTTCTTTGAGGTGAAGGAGATTGATCAGTGACAGGCTCTGTATGCACAGCTTTAATGTGTGTTTCTTTATTACCTGTTGGTCTTGAGTTGAAAGCTGAGGTATGTTAGACGAATTCATGGAGACGTCATTGCCTCCTGAAATTCTTCTCTTTGCACAATCTGTTCTTATGTGAAGTCTCTCCTCCATGATCAGGTATCTTGCATAGAACATTTTATTGCATGAGTAAATAAACTTACAACTGTGATAAAGCACAAATGCATGTGAAGGCTACGGTTACTAAAATCTTATTTTTCCAATTGGGTAAGTAAATGAACAATCAAATCACACGGACACACATTTACACAAAAGTACAATAAAATATATTTTAACTTAAAGAACATAGCTGTTCTCAGGATCTTTTCTACATATAAAAATGTGTTGACAATTTTATACATTTATCAATTACAGTATTTGTCAGCCAAAACAGCTGTTTGATCGTCTATTTTATACCTTTTACTTTTTTTAAAGTTCCATACCCCATATACTGTAACATCAAGGTCCGGAATATTAAAAGTGTGTGACTATGAAGAAAAAAATATAAAGTGTGACAACTAACCCTCTAACTATTTAATATAATGTATTCTCTTAAAGGTGCCGTAGAATGCATTGAGAGAATATTTTAAACTGTTGTCTGATATGTACATAGAAGGTATGTAGTTTAGGTAAGACGAAAAAACGGTTTTACAGGTCCATTTACAACCCTAGAATTTGGCCATAGAATGAAACTGTTTTTGCCTTATTTGGAAGGTTCATGAATAGTAATGAGGAGGTCTGCTCTGATTGGCTGTTTCTCAGCGTTGCTCATTTCAGTAGCACGGGTATATGCAAATGTGGTGAATGTTACAAACAGTCTGTGTTGTGTTGGAATTTGACCTTTTTTCAGTTGTCTCTTGCAAACACTTGATTTATATAAGAAGTAGGAAACGATGGTGTTTGAGACTCACAGTATGTTATGCCCATGTACTGAACTGTTATTATTCAACTATGCCAAGGTCTATACAGTTTTCCATGCTATGGCACCTTTAATCTAAGTACTTAGTGTTACCAACAGGTCATAACATTCATATGTGATATTTCTGTCTGTGTAATGCTACAACATACAACTCCAAAATATGTTATATATTTATATTCATAGCCTACATATGCATTTTTTTCTAGTATAAAGCTGCTCAAATAATCAGCATACCTGAACGACGGGATCCGTTATCTTCAGGAAAGAGTTTTGAACAAGTTTAAATAAAAACAGATCTGTACACTGACACTATTGTATATAATTATATTTATATTTATTCCACGGATTAGTGGAATACTCGATTCTGGTTGGTCAGTCGCCAATATATATTATATTACATTATATTATATTATCTAAAATAGAAAATACACTTAATAGAATTTAAACGTGCTCGTCCTCCAGGTCAGCAGGGGGCAACCGCGTGATTAGCGTGTCTATAGCGGATGTGTATGTGTCATACCAAACTCACAGCACAACAACACACTGACACCTCAGCTGGATTTTCTGACCCGCTCTGTTCCAAAAAAAACACTCGACACCATCACAGACTTCACTGGCAGGCTCATAAACACACCTGGAGGTGGTTCGCGCAGCGTCCGTAGGGTTTATGTCGTAGAATCCGCAGGTTTTGGGTCCGGTTCCGCCCGAATCATGTCCTGCTGTCTGCTGGATTTCGGCCGGGTCCAGGAGCTCAGACAGGTGCGAGAGTTTCTGTTCCCCGAGCACAACAGCGCCGGACCCGAGGAAGAGAAAACACAAGCAGGTACTGCTGGATTCACCATGTGTGTGTTTGTAAAGTCCAATGTAATGATGACTGTTGTCCTGCACTGCGGTTGTTCAGTGATTTATGGGTGTTAGTTCGGGTGTGTGGGGTCCAGCTTGGATAATTGGTTTAGTTGGAAAGTAGTTTTCGATAGGTAAAAGCAGAATAACACTGCCATGGCCAGACATGACAGGCTGTGTGTGTGTGCAAGGTTTTTTTTCTGCATACAATACGGAAATCACAGTGTCCCCACAATGATAATTAAAAGACAGTGATTAACTTACAAAATAATGTTTTTATTAAAATATACAATGCAGAACGATTAGTGGTTTAAGGTTAGCGTTAGGGTGGGTAAAATGTATATATATGCTGCATTTATACTGAGCTAACAAGTACGTTGGTGAAATTGAAAAAGGAAAAAAATGTGTAAAAAAGTGAATTGTCAAACTGTGATGCAGAATAACTTATTCACTCCCTGCAGAGAGAAAGAGAGAGAGATGGGGGGAGACAGGGAGGTGTATTTGCCCTTGGTGAATGAGTCATCCTGCAGAAAGGTCCTGAAACACATGACTGCATTAGAGACAGTGAATGAACTAAAGAAAGACGAAGAGAAAAACCCAGAGAGAAGAGAAGGGGTATATTGACAGATTATAAATAAGGTAAAAACTTAGTTGGCGATTTGTGTAAAACACTTGACCATACAGGCGTAAGAGAGAAATGAGCATGCAGAGGATGGAAAAAGAGAAAGAAAGAAGATGAGACAGTGTGTATGAGCTCTCACTGAGGTAGAAGGACTCCAGATCGAGCCGACTGACTGTGTAATGTGAATAAATGCATCCTCGCTGAATACATTATCTACGTCACATTCTTGTTTCTTTCTCTAGAGAATGAGTTAACATGGGATGACTCAGACTGGGGTGCTTGGGAGAATCCTGATGGTAAAGAGGTTGGAGCTCAGGTTTGTATTAAAATATATGAAAATTATCTCATTATTTACTCAACAAAATATCAGTCTAAACCTGTAGGTTATTATTTTTCTAGTTTAAATTTTGAAGAATTAGCACACCTCTCTTTTCCATGCAAAGTCAATTTATAATGACCATAGAATAACATAAATGCACCATAAAAACCCCTTTCCCCCCTGGATTCTGCATGCTCTTCTCTTAGGCTGAGGAGGAGGAGCAGCAGCAGAGCACCCCCTGGCTCCAGGACTGTGTGCTCTCTCTCTCGCCCTGCTCAGATCTGCTGGTCATCGCTCGAGAGCACAAAGCAGCATTTTTGTCTGGTACACACAGTTGTGATTAATACCTTCTTTACTGGTTATTGATTGGTATAGCTCATATGTGAATTGATTGATTGATTGACAGCTAAATGGCGGACAGATGAGAGTGGGCAGGAGGAAATGACCCTCGCTGTGACCTGGAGTGGAACACTGAGCGCTGAGGAGGGGTGAGAGACGGGAGGGTCAGGATTGGATGGATTTTGAGAAATACCATGAAGGGATTTGTTCACACTAAGAACACAGAATGTGTTACAAGACAGCAACTAAGGACTGAGCAGTATTATGAGTAAAGGAGTTTGTAAACGTTTAATAAAAAGATGTTTATTATAAGGAGGAATGTAAAAAGTTAAGAGGCAGAAGAACAAAAATAAAGAAATAGACAACAACAAAAATATATGTTTCCCTGATTTTCCATGTTTTTGTCTGTTCTTTCCACAGGGAGTGTATCAGTAGTGTTCTCTGTATTCCATTGGCCAGCCAGAAGAGGTAAGAACATCACACTCACATACATGCTAAAGTGACAGTAAAGACTTTTATTTTGTTAAAAAGATTTCAAACTATTAAATAAATATAAATAAGCAGCTATTTTCAAAAATTGAAAATATTGAGAAATGTTCCCTGGGCATGGGCAGCAAATTTGCATTTGAAAATGATATTGGATCATGTGAAACACAAGACTAGATTGACTGCTGAGCCATTACTATATATTAAAAATATATTAAAATAGAATTTAATTAGAGTATTTCACAATATTACTTTTTTCTGAATAAATTACGTTTCAACATATATTTAAATAGAATACGGTTATTTTATTTACAGTATTTCAAATTAGTACTATTTTTACTGCCATTTGGATCAATAAATCCAGATTTGGTGAGCATAAGAGACTTCTTTGAAAAGTATTTGAAAAAATTAAAATGATGTGTTTAGGAGTTCTACCGGCCGCCCTGATTGGACCTGTATTGTGGTTGGATTCAGCTCAGGATATGTCCGTTTCTACACAGAGGTACTATGATGTTTTCTGACCTATAAACTAATCAGCTGAGTTCAGACTCTTTATTGAATTGATATGTTTAATAAACAGTTATATGTCATATTTAATCAAACCAGACCAGAATCAGCACAGCCACTGGGTTTGATCCACCACTTACATGTTTGTATGTATGTGTGTGTGTGTAGAGTGGTGTTCTTCTGTTGGCTCAATTGTTGCATGAAGATCCCGTGCTGCGACTGAAGTGTCGAACCTATGAGATTCCACGTCACCCTGGAGTAACAGAACAGGTAGAGACACATCTTACACAGACTTGATGTGTTCAGTTCTGCACAAAGCATTTGTTAAGCAATTGTAAGCAAGGTTAAACATGATATCATAAACAGTAGACATCTGCCTACTCTGATGAAATTCTAGTTAGATGTTGAAATGCTTGTTTCTCTACCAGCACGAGGAGCTCAGTATTCTGTATCCAGCAGCCCTTGTCACCATAGATGGCTTTAGTCTCTTCCAGTCCTTACGTGCCTGTCGAAACCAGGTTGCCAGAGGTAGGAGAGTAGTCTAGTAGTCCTTTACCTATTTTTAATTTAATCTGTCATGTTTTTTGTTTTCACACGTTTTATTCCCTGTATCGGTTTCAGCCGCAGCAGCAGGAAGTGATGTCGTCCAACCTCCACCATTGGCCTATAAGAAGTGGGGCCTGCAAGACATGGACACAATTACAGACCATTCCAGCATAGGTAGAGTTCAAATATGCTGATTTGGTGCTCAATAAAGTTTTTTTTTTATTATCAACTTTAAAGCTGTTGTGCTGCTTAATATATGTGTGTGTGTGTGAATATGTATATATATATATATATATATGGAAAATATGATAGATTTTCATCAAAGATTCGTTGATGAATAGATGAATTTGTAGCATTATAAATGTTTTAGCAGTTTAATTAGGTAAATTCATCAGTGCTTAATAAAAGTATTAATTTTCTTCAAAAATTACTGATGCAAAATTTTGAATGGCAGTGTGAGATAATGTCTTTCTCTTTCAGGTATTAGTACTCTAAGTGTGTTCGATCAGATGAAAAATGCATCTATCCTTGGAGGATTTCATGCTTCGGTTAAAGGAAGCCCTCCTGCTATGAGTCAGTATATCACAGTGGGAGGTGGACCCTACACTGGGTTCTACTATGCTATAGAGGTACAAACACACAAACACAAAAAAGCATCTTGTTTGTCTGTTGTTGGTGTCTGTGTCTTGTTTGTTGTTGTTCTTGTTGATTATGGACATTTACCTCACTCTCTCATCTCAGGGTAGTTCTCAGCCTCTTCTCTCTCATGTGGCTCTGGCGGTGGCCAGCAAACTCACATCAGCTTTGTTCAGTGCTGCCAGGTCTGTGTGTCTGGGTTATTTTAGCTCTTGGCTCTTATTAACACTGGCCTGTCATATTCAGTCTCACTCCATGTTTACTCATTCTTCATATTGGCTTCTCTTTATACTCCCTGCTTAGTGGTTGGTTGGGATGGAAGAGTAAAAATGAAGAAGAGTCAGTGCAGAAACAGAAGCCAAAAGTGGAGCCAGCCACAGCCCTTCCTGTTAGGTAACTCTTTTTGCAGTCAAACTATCTCTGATCATGCACATCATTGCTTTCTAGTAATCATATACACATTATTTAACTCATTTAGGAGCACAGTGTAAATTATCAGCTTTTATTTAGGTTTGGTCTTCCAGATTCTCGTCGGCATGGCGAGTCTATCTGTCTCTCTCCATGTAACACTATGGCTGGAGTCACAGATGACTTTGGCAGAGTCACGCTGCTGGATGTGGCACGTGGCATCGCCATCAGGATGTGGAAGGGTAAGCAGTGAAGCACTACTAATGTAGTCTGATTTGTAACAGACATCTTATGTGCCTGTTCCTATTAAATTGCACAAAACAACTTGTGACTCACAGGATTTGAATACGAATGATGAATGCTTCTCTTAACAAACGTTAAGTGCAAAAATGCAAAGCATCACAGCTGTTACCTAAATCAGTATCGTTACGGACCGTTTGTCTGTTTGACAGTATTTAACTCTTACATTACGTTTTTTGTCTTTTTAAACAATAAAACATTAAAAAGCATCATATTTTCATATTGAGAAGCACAATTTCCTTATTAGAAATGTTTCTTGAGCACACAATAAGCATTTTAGAATTATTTCTGAAAGATCATGTGACACTAGAAACTGGTGTAATGGGTTCTGAAAAACATATTTTTTATTAAAATAGAAAATATAAATTTTAAATTATAATATATTTTAATATTATAAAAATGTTGCTCTATTTTTATTAAATAAATGCAGCCTTGCTGAGCATGATAGACTTTTCAAAAACATAAAAACATTTGTGCAGCAGTGTATATAAACAATACTGTTTTTATGTAATATCTGTATTATGTATGTGCATGCAGGCTATCGTGATGCTCAGCTCGGATGGGTGCAGGTGTCAGAGGCTCATGGGGAGAGAGATCTAGCCACATCTCCATCTATGCCCCGCCGACATGCCCAGTTTCTAGTGATTTACGCCCCACGTAGGGGTATTTTAGAGGTGTGGGGAACTCAGCATGGACCACGAGTAGGGGCTTTTACTGTAGGCAAACACTGCAGGTGCATACTCTCACACACAAAACCTAAAAGCATCACTGATTACTGATTGCTACCATCTGAAATTGCAAAATCATTCATGTCTCTTTTTCAGGCTGCTGTACGCAGGTCACAGGTTAATGGGTGTGAACAGTGTAACCAGTCAGGGCTGGCAAATCCACACACAACAAGTGTGTCTGTTTGACCCGGTTAATGGAGCACTGAGAGCCATCACCATACCATTCCATCTGGCACTCAGGTACACTATCATACATAAATATTCATGAACGTGTGCGCATTAATATTCACAAACAGACAAACAGTGCTGGTTAGTGCAAATGTGTCTGTTTTGTGTGTTGTTCAGTGATAAGAAGAGTGAGCGTGCAAAAGACATGCACCTGCTGAGGAGACTCACCACTTTACTGAGGAGCAGGGAGGTGGAGCCAGGTCAGATCTACCTCATTAATATTCATAACATACCATGCATAAGCTTTGTTGTCATCCAAAGCATTTTTTAAAGAACCACTCCCCAAATGCTATATTTTAGTTCTGTCACACATTTTTGAGTTGACCTTTTGAGTTGAACTTTTGATTGACAGCTCTGCTTGAGAGTGAAGCACAAAGTGTGTTACTGGACATTAAACATCCAGCAATTAAGAAACAGGTTAGTAAAACAGACATATGCAAACATATGTATGTTAACAAATTGTTTAATCAAATATCTGATTGATTAACAGGCCCTGGAGTCACTTTTGTCCAATAAGACTGCACCAGTGTCTTGTTTGACCAGTATTACTCGTGCATTATTGGCTAGCCTGAAAGAACAAGGTAACACTTTCAGTCCTCACTGGGCGTAGTGTATTCTTTATGTTTAAACCCTTATGTCAATGTTTGATCTGTTTTTCGTGTGTGTTTGTATTAGATCCTGAAGCGGTTGACGAGTCGTTGCTGCAGTTTTGTTCATCCCAGCTCAAACTTCTCCAGCTCTACACAGACGTTCAGTTACTGCACACGCCAGATACATCACCCACTGAGGCAGAACATGTGCGTAATAAATAAATTAATGTATCATCTTCAAACTAGGATTTGAACTAAAGGCTTCTCCTTTCCATGCAGTCATCGTTTTCTGGTATTGAGGAGGATCTTGCTCGTGTTGGCCCAGTCCTGCAGCGATACACAGAGATGAACTCTCGGCCCTGTGTTTCATTTGCTCAAGACTCAAGTGGGCCACTGCCGGTCCGAACATTTCTGTCTCAGTTGGAGTGGGTGAACGGAGAGCTCAGAGTGATTAAACAACCTGATACCGATTGGACCCAACTGGGTATTTATTTGATTGTGCATTATTTTTTTTTGCTTCTCTTAAGTATGCCTCTCTGCACTACTTTTTTGTTTTTCTATAATCCATTACTCAAATGTAAATCTTTAATGCAATATTTAGCAAATTAATGTTTGTATGTTATGATGTTGTGCACTCTTGTATAGTATTTAAAATTGTAGTCCTTAATTTAAAAAAAAAAATTTGTGTAAAATTTTCTGTACTATCAGTTGTTGGCAATACCATGAAAAAAATGTGTATCATTCAAAAAATGAGTATTTGTATTAAATGTGATTTTGTTTGTGTGTGCATTTCAGGTAGTTTCCTGTTCTGGGGCTGTCTGTCTGGTCAGAGTCCTTTACAAAGAGTGTGTGAGACTCTGCAGGAAAGTGGCATCAGCCCTCAGCAGCTACTGGTCAGTGATACAATGAGAAAAAAGGAAGGGGTTTGAATGTTAATATGCTTAAATGTAATTTCTACATTTTTATGTCTCTTTGGCAGTCTTTGCTTTTGTCGGTTTGGCTGAACAAAGAAAAGGATGTGCTGAAGTGCCCAGACGCTGTCTCACACCTGCACACACTGCTGTCCACCCTCAGCTCCATGAAAGGTCTTTAACGTCATCTGTGAGAGAGCTCAACTTGTGTTTTCATCCAGTATATTAACATTTTAATTGTATGTGTGTGTGTGTGTCAGGAGCGGTGGATGAGTCATGGGATGGCCAGTGTGTCTCGCCCTGGTGGCAGCAGGTGCGCACAGCTTGTGTTCAGTCTGAGAGCTCCGCCGCAGCACTACTGGCTGCTCTAGTCGCTCATCGTGTAGCCAAGAATGCCATCACCAGGCTGGCAGAGAGCAAGGTGGGGGTGTGAGTGTGTGTGTGTTTGTGTTTCCTGTATCTGTAGAGTTGGTGATATAATGCTCTTTCTCTCTATGCAGTTTCAGGATGGGTGGGAATGTGTTTCTCTGGAGTTGGAGCAGTGGGTGGTGTGTATAAAACAGTTGGACGATGTGCTTGCTCTGCAGACGCTGCTCTGCCTACCGTCTCCTCAGGGCTCTACAGGTGGCGCTGTCACACGCTGCTCGGTCAAAACACTATTAGAGAGTGGCAGAGGTACATAAAACACACACAATCTACTGTTCCAAAGTTTGAGGTCTGTTATGAGGAGTATTTATATATATATATATATATATATATATATACATACAAAATTTAATATTTTTAATTAATACTATTGAATGCATTAAGATCGAACAGAAGTTTATATATTTATTAAAGAATAGCTGCTGAACATTCAGCTCTTCCATCACAGGAATGCATTTCATTTAGTAATATTGCAGTTTATTGCTGCTAAAATGAAATTATATCATTTTTAATGTTTTGTCTTTAGGTGGTGTTGCAGACTGTGTTTCAAAGCTGATCTTCAGACAAGGTGTGTCTCCAGATCTTCTGAGGGATATTCTGCAACAGAGGGGAGAGAATGAGCCCACGCAACAGCCAGCACAGCAAGGAGCGGAGGAGAAACTGGAGGGTAACTGGAGATTCCTGAGCATCTAAGTTACTTAGATGTTAGATCATTTAAAATTGTTCCATGCTATGTGATTGACTGAAGCATCTCTGTGTTTATTGTCTTAGAGCTGCTGGAGTGTGTGTGTCAGCGGTTCCCAAATTCCCTGTCTCCTGATGTGCTGTTTGCTCACTGCAGCTGGGAAAACGTAGTCCAGTGGAACAAAGACCCAGAGGTAAAGTCTTTAAACATTCTCAAAGCTTTCTTAAAAGAGTTGGTAACTGAGATTGGGTTATTGTTTAGAAATTACAGGATAAAAATGGCAACCATATGAGTGTTGTTTTTGTTCACTTGTACTTTTTCGTAAAAATAAAGGAGTATTAAAGGAACTAGAATTCCTTGCGATTTCCTACTGGAGAAATATCAAGCAGTCATGGTGGACTTTTCATCTCTTCCTTTCTCTTCAGGTGGGGCAGTACTTGGAGTGGTCAGTGGAGTTTTTAAAGATGATATCCAATCCTCACATTCAGTTGGGTAAGAGATATTTGGCATACATTGACTAGATGAAAGCTGATTTTGTGTTGGCAACGCAATGAATATGAAGCTGGCACAACTTATTTCTTCACAATTCCATGTATTAACTCTCTCTCCTTCATCTATACTCTTCTCTCAGGAGTCTCTGCTATGATGTGGCAGACCTTCATAGTCAAGCGGTTTTCAGCTGCTGCCTTCCTAATGGAAAAGGTTGGAATTTCTGTGTGCTCTGGCTCTTCCTTTTTGGGTGTTGCATTTAAGATTTAATAATCGACTGTGCATGTGTTGATGTAGGTGGGAAAGGCACCTAAAGACCGACTGTGCAGACGGGTAAGAGAAGTCACAAAGCATACAAAATTCAGATCGGTTTCATTTAATTCAATAATGTATGTATGTGTGTGTGTTTTTAGGATGTTGGAATGGGAGACGCAGCTGTGAGGAGTTTCCTGGGCTCTTGTGTGCAGTTACTGCAAGCCCTGATGGAGGTCTCATCTTCCTCTTTTCTCCCTTCCTTTCCTTTTTTCTCCAGAGTAAGGACTGATTAAACTGGATGCATGGGCGGAAGCATGTCTGAAGTTACTGTGGATTTTACACAGATGAGTAATGCATGGGTTGAAGTAAAATCAAGACATATATTTTAAACGTGTTTTTTCTCTCAGGCGGATTCAGCGGTGGAGGAAGTGTCTGCTCCAGATGTGAGTGTGGAGGAAGTGTGGGGCGGTGCTGATGGTCCAGTGTCTATAGTAGAGTTAGCTCTGGATCAGAGGTCTGTACACTATCCACTCGTTCAGCATCACTGTGTGTTAGCATCACTGCTACACGCCACCATGACCTTCTCTCTGCGTTTGAAACCACTCAGCCTGTTCGACAGCAAGGTAAAAGCATACAGTTGTGCGTTTATACACCTTTATACACCTTACTAATATTGGAATATTTAGCTGTTTAGCGCCCTAAGAAGTCATGGTAAGTGGTAAGAGATTAGCCATGGTGCTTATGTCTGGGACACATGTTCGACTCCTACCTGCACAATTCTCTTTCTCTCCCTCTTAAATTATTTCATTTTATTCCAAATTAATTTACATTTCTCTTGCCAACAGGGTAAAAATGCGTTTTTTAGAGATTTGTCATCTATCCAATTGCTGCCCAGTGGAGACATGGACCCCAACCTGGTGGCTGTGAGACAAGAGGTGAAGACAAGAGGCAGAACACCACCTCCATTCAAAATGGCTTCATTTAGATCATTGGTCTCAAACTCAATTTCTGGAGGGCCACAGCTCTGCACAGTTTTGCTCCAACCCAAATCAAACACACCTGATCCAGCTAATCAAGGACTTTATCATCACTAGAAACTTCCAAGCCGGTGTGATTTGGAGCTGGTTGGAGCTAAACTGTGCAGAGCAGTGACCCTCCAGAAATGTTTTTTCTGAGTTTGAGACCAATGATTTTGACCAAAAGGCTCTTAAATAACAGATCATAATATTTTTATAGCTTGCCTCTGAACCAATGCTTTTGTATTACCCTGTGTGTGTGTTGTAGTTTTTGATGAACGTGTTAACAGGCTGGGTGAAGGATCTAGCTGAATTGGAGGAGAACGGTGTCAAACACAGCGACACTGAAGACATGTGGCCGTCTGTGTGTATGGAGCTCTCATCTTTACTGCAGGTCAATACTGACATCCTGCGCAGACACCTCGTCTGTGAGCTCTACAACCAGGGCCTGGACCTGCGGGCCGAGGAGGTAACACACACACACACACACAGTTAAACCCCACTAAGCATATAAAAAAAAAATAGATTCTGAGTATTCCTTTTACATTTTGTTCTGTTTTTCATTTGTTTGTTCTTTTTTTTCTCTTTTCATCTTGAAATGTTTCTTTCTTAATATTTTTTTTTGCTTTTGTATACATTTTATCTTTCCTTTTTGTCTTTAATTTCTTGTTTTGAACTTTTTATTGTTATCTTTCAGGTGATAATGGAGGTGCAGGACAAGGATGTTTTGGGCTCTCAGCTGCTGGTGTTGATTGGTCAGAGACTCTCCTTCTCTCTGCTCCACTCTGCATCTCAGACCAAACCCAACATGGAGCTGTTGGCCCGACTGCCGCCCACTCTCTGTACCTGGCTGAAGGCTATGGTAAGATCACACAGACTGCCCAATTGTCGAATCTCATAACCTTACACTCATCTATGTCATGGTTTGTGTTGCTAGGACCCCAGTGAGCTGCGCTGTCCGTCAGTCCCTCTGTCTCAGAGCAGTCGACTCATCAACAAAGTCATCGAGATGCTCCCTGAAAACCACGCCCAGTACAGTCTTGCCCTCCACCTTCTGGAGGCTGTGGACTCTTTACATGAAGAGTCCTGATATAAAGAAATGCACAGGAAAGAATGAGAATCATGTTTTGTTTTTGTTTTTTAAATATTCTAGACTTGAAAATTTTCCTGAGACCTGGAAAGCCACCCAGTCAGCAGCCTAAATAAATGCAGCTTCATCATCAGTAATCTGCTTAATTTAGTAGACTTGAATTTATTTTTCACAACGGTCAATAAAATAACATATCAAGAACACTAGCACATCTAGAGCATGTGCTATCCCACAATGCCTGTGCACACTGAATGTGTCACAAATAAAGGGCCTGGAGTCTCTAGTGTCTAGAGAATTATTAGAATAAAAACAATGTTATTCATGTACAGTAGTCCTGTAATTAAAGAAGAATGGCGTTCTTTACAAGGAAGCTTTAAAACAATATTGTGCTGTAATCCATATAATCAAAACATTACAGTATATTAACAATTTTCTATTTCAAATTCTAGATGTTCTTGCTCATTTCTGACAATTAAACATGTCTGCAATGTCTCATTGATGCTGTTTAGTAGCAAACAGGCACTAAAATGTCATCTGTTATTGTGTTATTTTAAACGTATAAGTTTAAGTGTGTGCAAGGTGAGACAAAGGAAAGATTTCACTTAGGTAGAGCTGACCTTTTATGCAGTCAAGTACCAGCTGTGCCTGGCGGCTTATATAATGCAACGTTCCCCGTGATACCAAAAATAAAGTAAATTTCAGAAAACTGTTGTGGAGCTCATTGTTGGGAAGGTGGGAATAAACAAAGATTCGTGTTAAAATTTATATTTTCTTTCTTGTATGTACTGTGTTTATTGGTTTAGCAATAATAGTGACGTCATTAAGCATCGATTTACATGTAAACCGAGAAACTAAAACTGACAAATTCTCTCACTGAGCCTCATTTATGAAACAAGCAGAATGAATGTGTAAAGTTTATGAACCCTTTTTTAAATAAACTGCTACCTTCAACATTACAATTGAAAACTGGCTTTACTACAGACTTCTGCTTTGGCTTCATGAATGAGTCACACTGATGTTGCAGTACATCTTCCCTTCAAAATACGACAGCAAAATATACCCCTTCATGGCTTGAATATACATAAAAATAAAGATGGACCAGTTCAACCAAACCTTTCACCCACCGCAAAAACAAGCACATAAAGACATACATACACAAAGGCCCTTTTCAGTGTACTGAATCAGTTTGCCGTCATGTATTTTTTTTCCTGCATGTACTCATCGTTAACAGTTCACATCCCGTTTGACCCCTGAGAAACGTGATCCTCCTCTCCCGCATCTTCTGTCTGTTACAATAGCAGCCTCATACTAGTCCATGTTAGCCCTTGCAGTCACCAAAGGAAGAGGAGGACGAGGAGGGCCAGTGGGTGAGCAGTAGTCATGGCAACAGTCAGGGTGATTACTTGGTGTTTTCCAGTATGGTTTGGCATCGATGGCAGAGGCAGTCTGGCTCAACTGAGGTGTATCGTCGACATCTCGGACAGCGTGAGAGAGAGGTGGGCATCGCAGCTACGCTGAATGAACTCTCCTCACAAATCATGCCCCCTGATGAGCATAAAGTTACTTTAGTCTTACTTTTTTTTCTTATTCTGTTTCTCAGGTAAACAACTTTATCATCGCATGAAACAACGCAATCTGTGGTTCTCAGAGTTCCCACCCACAATACATTAAAATATTCAAAGTTATTCCTCTCTCATTCTGCTGGAACTATAACAATATATGAAAGCATGTTGAAAATCAAACTAACTGCAAATTTACTGTATGCTTCTTGAACCAAAAAAAAGCCTAGCCAGGACTTTTAAGTCAAGAAACACTGGATAATTTACATCCAAAGAAATGCACCTTACCTTCCAGGTTGATGAGGAACTTTCCTGTGCTTGTGATGGCATCCAATGGCAAATCCCGTGGGACAGAGCTTGTCAGAGTCGTGCGTGAGGCCATCATGAGCTCTGTCAGCTGGGAGCAGGTGGAAGTGGGCTCCTCTTGAAGAGACTGACAGAGAGGGGTGGGGAAAAAATGTACAAAGTGATGTAGTTGCAAGCAAATAAAGCACAACATTTTTTCACACTAATAAGAATGCTTGGAGTGAAAAAAGAGTGCAATAAATTAAGACTGGCACAAACTTTTTCATGCTGCCAATGTCGCACAATTTTTATTTTATTTCCTTTTTTAATGTATAACTGTTTTTATCTCTTCCAATACACTATGAAGAAATCTGTTCAAGGAGGTTAAGATTTGTGCTTTGGTTCACATGCCCAGAGCCACTGCCGTTACATAAAACCAAGACTTCAAGTAAATAAATCTGTAAATAATTGTAGGTCCATATAGACAAACATATTATTCTCTAAAAAATAAATATTTCTCTCCTTTCCTCTCTTCTTCATTTGTGTGAACAGGTCTTAAAATGTCTTGATGTACCTCCATGAGCTCAAAGAACAGGCCTGGCTCAATGGCAATGATGAGTTCATACTCTGCAGCATTACGTCCTGGAATAGATGACAGAAAGGAATCTCTGATAGCACACGCGCCCTCCACTGCTTCCTCCAGTCCTGGTCTCCGCCACACAGAACTAGTCTTAATCCAGCCGCTACGAAACAAAGTGTCCCCCTCTACAGACGAAGAGAGAGGTCAGAAGGCTTACAGTCTGTATACATACAGCGTCAGTTGTATAGAAACTACATGTGTACCATCATGTCCAGGAGTGTGCAGGTACACCTCCTCAGCGAGATGAGGGAGCACAGGAGCGATAGACCGGCTCACTCCATCCAGAATCTCTTCTAGAACCGTCTGACATGATCTCCGACCAAGAGAGTCCTCAGGGTCACAATACAACCTAAGAGAGAAAATGAGGCAAGGACTGTTTGCTGTTTGCTACAGAACATTAAAAAAAACTTCTAGTTATAAAATTGAATGCATGGTTACCGATCTTTAATGATGCTGAAATAGAAGTTGGATAAATCTCTAGTGATGAAGGATTGCAGCAGACGGATGACACGGCCATTGTCAAACTCGTTGTAAGCATCCGTTACCTATAGCGCACACACACATACGCAAACACACACGTGACCGACTGCAGAGTAGAACTGCAGAGTAGAACTGCGACTCACCTTCATGCTGAACTCTCGGAGCATGTGCAGCATGTATTGATCTATGTAGTGCATTTGTTTAGGGTCCACGGCCTGGGAACGAGGATCAAAACCCTGAAGATTCCCCAAAAGAAACCTCAGTGTGTTCCTCAGCTGGAGAGAGAAGAGCAGTTTAAAGAGAGGTCATCAGCATAGAAACATTTCCATTTATACTACTGTTCAAACATTTGAGGTAGGTAAATCATGTTATTTGATTAAAACACAGTAAAACTATAACTAACTACTATATATGTATTTTTTAAATGTAATGCATTAATCAGCAGCCATTACTCCATCTTTCAGAAATCATTCTAATCTTGATTTGCAACAATTATTTATATTATAATATATAATACTTATTTTTATCAATGTTTAAAACAGTTGTGCTGTTTATTTTTTTGTAAACTGTGACTTTTAAAGATTCTTTCAGGAATAGAAAGATCAAAAGAATAGCATTTATGGATCTATTACATCCTTGCTAAATCAAAGTAACAATAAAAATGTTCTTTCTGACCCCAAACTATTGAAGGCTAGTCTAAAAATCCTTCCAAACTGCAACTGATTGGCAGAAAGCTAATGCATTAGTTTATAATCCAGACCTTGTTGATGCTGTCTTTAGCGGCGTTTAGTGTGTTCGGTCCGATCTGAACCTCAGTAAACACATTCGACTCTGCAACCCACCATCTCAAAACATCAGCGCCATATGGAGGAGACACAGACAGGTCCTGAAAGAGAGAAATGAATGAAACACTGACTGATTGATATTGTGTCATTCAATCATCGGTTGATCATATCTTACCTTCCCTCCATTAATAACAACATCCGGGTCAATCACGTTGCCTATAGACTTGGACATTTTTTCTCCTTTCTCACTCACAGCAAATCCATGGACCACCAGAGCTCTAAACACACACACACGCACAAGGTCACCAATGTTTTTTGGCATGAGTATTTTAATTTGCATATACACATGCATTTGTATGACTCACTTGTAAGGGGCTTTATTTCGTACAGCCACACTGGTGAGGAGAGACGACTGAAACCAGCCGCCCACCTGATCTTTCCCCTCCACATACGAGTCTGCACGAGGGTCTGATTCTGAAAGAGAGAATGTAAGATTACAACACAATAAAGCATACGAAAGACCCCAGACAAGCAAACAACAAAAAAAACTTTTGTAACTAGACACCAAATACATGTAACAATTAAATAGCACTTCTCACCTGGAAGCACAGCAGCCCACGAGGCTCCGCTATCAAACCAGATATCCAGGACATCTTCACCCCGCACATAATCAGATACTCCACCTGCTTTACTCTGACAAACAATTTACAACATATACTGAATATTAATTGAGCACCACTTGGAATGATTATGCCAATGAGACTTTGGAGAACTTTCAAAAATTCTTCCTGTAGTATATGAAAATATACCTTTTGAAGAACCTCTGGAGTCAGAAATGTCTCCGCTGGCTCCGTCCACCAGCTGTCACTCCCCTTCTCAGAGAAAACCTTAGCAATGTGTGTCACTGAATGTCTGAAAGAGAAAGAGGGAATTAAACTTAGTATAAAATGTCTTTGTATGTGTTTAAATGTGTCTATGATGGTATAAACAAGTATATACTTGTTTAAGAGGGGCTCTCCAGTCTCTTTATGATAGAAGACTGGGATGGGGACGCCCCAGCTCCTCTGCCGAGATATACACCAGTATGTTCTTCTGTCCAACATTGCCAACAAACTAGACCTCGCCGATTCAGGTATCACACGCACCTTCTGCAGGGCATCCTAGAAAAACACACCCAAGGTTTATTTTCTGCAGATAAGCACTTATATAAAGCTTGAAACTTATTAGAAATCTTTTACATGAAGCTACATATATATATACACACACACACACACGTACACACACATAGATAGATAGATAGATAGATAGATATAGAGCGTTGAGTGCTTAAAAAAACACTATTCATATACACATATATAATCTTTACAATATGATATTCATTTTTCACATTACAGTAATAATAATGTTTTTTCAGCATTATGGTCATTTTATTTCCATGCAAAAAAATATCTTAACAGTCCTAAAACCTATTTTTGTTGGCTCAAAATCAAAATATAAAAATGTAAAATTGGGGGTGAAATATGACGTATATATGTTGTTAACAGGTTGCTATTCTATTTAGGAGGCCACTGACTCACCTTAGCTTTGTCTTTGAGGCTGGCTGTGTTAATAAACCATTGTTTACTGGCTCTGATCACGACTGGCTGTTTGGTCCTCCAGTCATACGGGTAACTGTGGACACAGTCCTCCTCCTTCACAATGGCACCCACTGCCTGCAGCATTGAGATTACTGCCCACACACAAAACATTAGTTATGCATATTCTTTTATCATTTCATATAGTCAAACCTAGTTCTATTTTTCTTGTAACAACATTTTCTCTTTCTTCCATCTCTCTCACCTGTGGCATTGCCTTCAGTCATCACAGATTTCTTCTGTAGTTCAGGCCCAGCAAGTTCTGTAAACCTGCCCTCCTCATCCACCATGCACTCCTACAGAAAGCAAGACTTAAATTAAAAGTCACAACAACAATATTTTTATGTTTTTAAGCATATATAGATGTGGGTGACATACTACTGGCAGATTAAAGTGCGTAGCAACACCGTAGTCCTCCATGCCGTGTGCAGGAGCTGTGTGGACCAATCCTGTGCCCTTAGTCATGGTCACATGAGTAGCCGGCAGCAAAGGCACTTGTTTTGCAGAAATTGTGGGATGCTGACAGACACCACCTTCGAGGTCTGACCCTGGAGATGAGTGAAAGAGAAACAGAGAGATGCTTAGGCCCGTTTAAAACGCATCATATGAAGTGATACAGGCCAAAAACCTGTCTACCTGTGAATGTGGCCAAACTTTCCAGGTTTGTCTTCAGCATGGAGGCGAGGTTGTTGATGCGCTCTGAGGCCACTAGGAGGACCTGCTCATTATCAGCTCGCTTCACTACAGAGTACCTAAAGAAAAGGAGAAAAGTGATCACAAACATCTCCATCATATCATATTATGTGAATTCCACTCACAGATGAATAGGTGTGTTACTTACTGTACTTTGGGCATATAACAAACTGCTTGGTTGGCTGGAATTGTCCATGGCTGAGTCGTCCAAATGAGAGCAGACACATTACCCCAACTTTCTAAAGCACAGACAAAGATATCGACGTGAGAAACAGTTAAATAATTATGTGGCCTGAATAAAGAGCGTGTGTTACTGGGGCAGAGAGCACACACACCTGCTTGGGCGGCGAGTTTGGCTGGCAGGGTGAGCAGGGGGAAAGAGATGTACAGAGCACGGCTCACATGTTCTGGATTATACTCCAGCTCAGCTTCTGCAAGCGCCGTCCTTCACAGACAGAGAGAATATAGCAGAAATCTGTACAACACCTAAATCCTCAAATTTATACTTTCATGTCTGTTATGGTTGATTAAAGTATTTATGTGAGACTGCAAACACTGAGCTTCTCTCACCTGGATGAGGGTGACCAGAAAACAGGCTTATAGTCCTGATAAATTAAACCCTGTACACAAAAACAGAAAAGATGGGTAAGGTGAGAAACTTTTAATGATATGGGGGTGCGAATACAATTTTTAAAGTCTGGGTTCAGCAATTTAGTATAGGGACCAATTCTCACTATTAAGCAGATGCTTTTTATTAACATACTGGCTGTTTATTAGTACATATAGAGCACATACTCTGCAAGACTATATCCCTAATTGTACCCAGTGCCCTAAACAACTACCTTACTAACTATTAATAAGCAGCAAATAAGACGTTTATTAAGAGAAAAGTTGTAGGTAATGATTTTCTAATAGCGGGAATTGGAAAATGTGACAATGTTTTTCAAGACATTAATTCTTTTTTTTTTCAGTAAGGATGCATTAAATTAATCAAAAGTCACATTAAAGACATCTATAATTTGAATACGTTTTCCTTTTTCAAGCAAATATTTGAATTTCAATTCAAAGAATACTAGCAAAAAGTATCACAGCTCTGGCAAAAGCAAAGCAACACAACAGTTTTCAAAAAAATAATTGCATTAATGATATCTGAACGATCATGAATAAATGAATGAATGAAGCATTTATATAACACTTGTGTATTGCTGTACACCCAAAGCACTTTACAATCATGTGAAGGGGTCTCATATGATCATATGACACTGAAATTAATTTGATGATTTTTTTTTCTCAAGACATTTACAGTAGTGTAAACAGTAGTGTATATCAGTGCAGAATATGAATTGATCAGCAAACTACTCTTTAAATACTAGTATATGGAATGAAATAAGGAAAAACTTCTCCTACCTTGCTATGCATCTCTTGGAATACTTTCAGTTGGGCCGCTTCATATTTCCCATCAAAGGTGTAATAACAATTCTCCCAATCCGCCATCACACCCCAGCGCTGGAACGCAGCACGCTGCCGAGATATGGCCCTTTCTGCAAACTCCCGCGCTGAAAGAAGAAACACAAAGCAGTTTTTGATTCACCAGAATAAACACATCTTAGCAACATTTCTTAACTGACAGGCTTTTTTTTCAAGCTTCTTATTTCTGCGCAACTGACTTATTTGACCAGAGCATTCATTATATGTGACCTCCTGACCTTTCTGTCTGATTTGTAGAGGAGTCAGCTCATTGGTCCCCAGGTCTCCAAGTGCTTTGAGCTCAATGGGCAGCCCATGGCAGTCCCAACCAGGCACATAGTGCACCTGTCTGCCTCTCAGGACCTCGAAACGGTTCCGGATGTCTTTGAGGATCTACAGGAGAAATCACATGAAGGTTCAGTTATATAACTATAATGATGTTAAGATGTTTTTTAACAAAAACATAGGATGTGGATCCTATCCACTTGTGTCAAGTCTGTTTTCCAAAGTATGTAGTAAAAGTAGTGCTTGGAAGCTGCAAAGATGTGATACAATGTGTACTATACACATAAGTAGATCAATGGATTCAAACATCTTCAGAGGGGCCCTGATCCTCCTAAATAAGCTCAGATTTTGGACCTTGGTATTACTAAATCCCGGCAATATGGCCATGACTTGTGTGCATATGATTTGACAAAAAGTACCTTATTGAGAGCATGCCCAACATGCGGATCTCCATTGGCATACGGTGGTCCATCATGAAGGCAGTACTCCTTTTTAGCTTTTTTCTCTCTCTGCCATGTGTACAGCTGGTCAAAACCACATTTCTAGAGAACACAGAAAAGTTCATAACTCCAACAAAAGACAAACTCATCCGTGATGTCACACCGTGTGCCTGTTAGAAGTACTGCAAATGTCATCTTAATCGTTCACTACTATTAATGAAGTAACAGGGCAGAAGCACTTAAATCATATACTTTAGTTTTAAAAGCATCAGTAACGACAGCTTTTGGATCGGGATCTGTCACTTGTACCTGCTGGATCTGGATCTCTCGCTCCAGTAGGTTCGGCCCGTTCACTCTCATGGGGAAGTCAGTGCGGGGCAGCAGCACAGTGTCCCGGTACCCGCCCGCTGCGTCTCCGGAACACAGACAGCGTAGTCCCCATCTAGCCACACCGCCGAAACCTACCGCCGAACGCCGAACCAGCAGCATGAGGGACTCTGACAGGTGAGTTTGAGACCAGGATGAGAGTTTGTTGTGGGATGTGACCTCCTCCTCCGCATGGGCGGCACTC
This sequence comes from Enteromius radiatus, assembly GCA_032357445.1. NCBI lineage: Eukaryota > Metazoa > Chordata > Actinopteri > Cypriniformes > Cyprinidae > Enteromius > Enteromius radiatus. Next base: position 8,313,111 of record JAUCMS010000031.1, on the reverse strand, counting down.
CGTGTCTCCCGGAACCACAGAAGCAACGCACATCTACGGGAGCTGAGAAGAAACAAACTCTCCACATAAACGAAAACGCTTTTTTTATAATGAGAATTTGAAACGCAAGAGGGCGATGTGGGCTCACTAATAAGGACTTTGAAGTCAGGATTAGACTAACTGTTATATATCTATGGGCCGGTTTCCCGGATAGGAATTAGATTAAGCCAGGACTAGACCTTTGCTAATTAAGGACATTTAAGATATTTTAGAAACATGTCTTACAAAAATGCATTATCTGTGAGCATTTTAAGACCA
>JAUCMS010000031.1:8302210-8312714 GCA_032357445.1 Enteromius radiatus | reverse complement strand
TATGTAAAGCACCTTGAATTACCTCTGTGTATGAAATGTGCTATATAAATAAACTTGCCTTGCCTTGCCTTGCCTAATAAGTTTCTTCAGTTCAATAAACAATCATCTTGAAAACAATGTCAATTAAAAAAATTATTGTTTTCCAGTACCTTGGCGATGTACTCAATGGAAAACGTCTGTACAGTATACTATAGCCTACTGTTGCTGTAGTTAAGACTAACTTTAGTATATAACTTAATGTACTATTTGTTTACACTATGTTATAGCACGAGAACCTGTATTAGTAATTTAAAACATTATGGGTCGGTTTCCCGGATAGGAATTAGATTACTATTAGACTTTGCTAATTTAGGACATTTAAGAATGTTTAGAAACATGTCTAACAAAAATGCATTATCTGTCTTAAACCCTGTTCGGGAAATCGGCCCTAACAGTTTATCATTACCATCACACCTCCTCTGTGGGCGGGTGTTTTTTACGTCACGTTGGGATCAAAAGGCCCACGACTGCCCCATCACTGAGCACTGAGCCTTGATCCAGCGGGAAACTTTTCTGGAAGAAGACAACACAGGAATAAAAATGATTAAAATGTGGGTAACGTTACTGTGTTTGACGGTGCTGATGATCACCATACCGTTTTCAACTCAGGTAGGTACTATGATTTTTCACTTATTGTCTTATAGGTTTATATAGAAATTATATGAGGGGTTTGTGTACTTATTTGGTGCGTTTATATTTTACAAGTATAACATATGGTAGCGAAGAGCATCTACGTGTAGATTCAGTAGAATTTCTAACGTGGACACATTAAAATGTGAGCATTTGTTCTGACTTTTCTTTGGCTTCTTGTTTGGTGTAGGCTAGCGATGCCCAGAAGTCCTCAGGTACAGGCAGCTCGGCGTCCTCTAGTTCCTCCACAAATTCCAGCGCTGTAGGATTGGGTTCTGTTCCCATCACACTGTACCTGCTGATCCCAGCGGCCACTCTGGGCTTCATCCACAGTATATCCTAAAGTGATGGATGGAGTGCATCTGCCATGGATGACCAAGACAGAGACAGTGGCGAAATAAACAGCCATTCACTCAAAGAGCAACCATTTCCACAAATCTTAAAGTCAGAAGACGTCACAGCTCACATTTTGTAATGGATTTTAAGTAATGAATTAAACATGGAGAATTTCTCCAAGAGGGATTTGTTTGATTACACTTGATTTAGGGAACTCTAAAGACACCTGCAACTCAAGGTCCTGCTACAGAACTACACCATTGGGCTCTTTGTCGTGTTTTGCTCCAAAGTCACTGTTTTAGAGAGCTCACCTACTCAATGGCAAATTTTCATGGTAGAGCTTGATTCTCCTATGCTCAGTTTATGATTAAGATTAAAGCAGGTTAAAAAAAACTCCATTACTTAAATCAGCAATCAATGTACATTTACAGTACATTTACAATTTCCATGTGTATAGTGGCATCATGTGTACTACAAATTTGTGATTTTACTATAAATGTGATCAGTGTCTGTATGCACAATTAAAATAGATGATTGTATATGTTTGTGAGATTTTATTTTTTCTTTCAAATTGGTATTAATGTTTTCTCTTAAGATATAATCTGAGTTTTATCCCCATGTGTTTTGCTGAAGAATTAGATGAGTACAGCCAACAAACAAACAACAACAAAATAATAATAGTTTTATGAGGTAATAGAATATCCTAGATTGGAATTTGAGAATTTAGCGTATGTGACATTTTAAAAACAGCTTTAAGAGATTGAGGATGTGGTGCTCCTCTTAAACCAATGAGCAGGCGGTTAAACACGTCACACATCTGTCACGGTGAGAATAAAACCCCCTCCCGTCTGGCATCACTGAGCACAGACTATCTTCCCCACAGAAAACATCTCTGGAAGAAGAAGAAAACATAATCATGAATAAATTACTTGCGTTATGCTTCGGGTTACTGCTTATAACCTTACCTTTTTCATCTCAGGTAGGCACTGTGAATTCTTTCACTCTTGCCTTACTTTTTTTTTCTTCTTTTCTTTTTTGAATTTCCTATCTTTGTTCATTGTTTATTCTTTGATAATTTTGTTAAGTAATATTTAACAAACTTATTATTAAACATGTGTTAATTATTAGTTGTGTGTACACGCAAAATGTTATGATTATACAGGAAAGGTGTGTCATCCGTTCCTTCATGTAGGCGCAGAAGCATGGGTGGATTTGGTCTTTTCTACTTAACATAAGTTAATTATAGAATTATAATAGAATTTGTAAATAGAATTTATTTTAAAGGTAATGATAACAACAAAGTGCATTTTAAAGCAACATCTCAAAATAAACTGTAAGTTGACATATACTCTTTAATAAAAAGCGGGTAACCTAAAGTGCCAACAGTCTGATCAGACAGAAATAAATCTTTAATCTTTAAAAAGTTAAAGTTAATATAATCAGCTTATTTATTCAAACTTTTTTCATGTTGGTGTAGGAGAAAAACATATCATCGACCACCCCTCAACCTACTGCAGCTGGAAACTCTGGTAGCAGAGCTGCAGGATTTGGTCTGATGCCTGCCGCGCTGTGCCTTCTTATCCCAGCAGCCACCCTGGGCTTCATCCACAGTACATCCTAAACTGGCTGGAGAATGTTTAGATGACCCAGAGGACCACAGATAGATAGCCAGTTACATGAAGACCAAACTTTTTCCAAATTTGTGAAGACAGAAGACACAACAAGAACAACTCAACAAGAAGATGCCACAACAAGTCACCTGTGCGAAGGGTCCTCTTTGTTGTGTTTTAGCCCTGCTTTAAACTGGACTTGTCAGTCTCAACATCTTATGAAAGATTTTGTTAGAACAACATTCTTGTACTAATTGTGATAAACTATTAATTGTAATGATTAAGAACGTGTCTATAATTAAAGTGAATGGTTGTATATGATTGTGTGTGGCTTTTTTATCTAAATTCAAACATGTTATTTTATATATATATACTTTTTTTTTTAGAAATACATTTCAGTAGTTACATAGTTATATATATTTGTTTCCCAACCCTCTTCCACAAAACTGAATGGAAAATGAGTAAATAAACAAAAAACTAACAATAATTATATGAACTAATTCTTATAATATGAGTGTTTACTATACAAGATAGCAGGATACATTATAATATTTTGGTGTCAAACAGATAAATCAAAATCAAATTTGAAAGTATTCCCAATAAAAAAAAAAATATATATATATATATATATATATATATATATATATAACCAAGAAACAAATGTGTTATTTTTAAACAAGCTACAATGAGACTTTAGTTTATGCTTTTAGACTGTAATATTGAAATTAAAACCCAGACAACACAGACATTACAGTACATTATCCAAACATACATTTTTATAATTCTTAAACATTTTGTATGATTTTAATGCCTGGTTTTAAAATGGGTTTCAAAGGATTAATTTTTTAGCTGATATATATTTTCTTATGATTTCTAAAGTGTTATAGAGAAAAAGGCAACTAAGAAGACTTTCTGTGACAAAGGTCTGAACTCCTGTTATTATATAGATGTTTTAGGTGCACTCTTGTCATAAATGAATCTACTACTTTTCCTACATGTTTTTGTTTTTGTTAAAATATCTATTTGGTAGTCATAGACCTTTCCAATGATATAGGCTAGTTTGTCATGTTTAGATTCAATTTAGTGAAGCAAACTTAGGCGTCCCGGTGAGGGGACAGGGTGGCAGTTAAGGGGTTAATATAATTAGTTGTTTGTTTTTGGCATTTTCTTTTAGCCTTTATTATGATAGGACAGATCAATATTGGCAGGAAGTGAAGTGGGAGAGAGGGGGGGGGGGGGGAATCGGGAAAGGTCCACGAGACGAGATTCGAACAGAGGACGTCCAAGTGCAACGGCTAATATAATTAGTTTGATCTTGGCTTTTTTGGGGCGCCTGTGTTTAAAGGAACTGAAATCTTTCGGTTTTAACAACTGAACAAGCAGGCTACAAATATCTCAGCTGCAGCAAAAGAAAATGCATTGTAACAACATCCAGCTAATTCAATTTAAACACTCACACACATCAGATCTGTCAGCACCACAGAGGATAATAAAAAGTTACTCAGACATACCACCATGACATGCTCACATGTCAAAAACTGCCATTTTCCAGGCAATGATTCAATGATTTTAGCTTTTTCGCCCACATCCTCCAACTCTGAAACAGGTATTTCCGTTTCTGCAATTTCTGTCACCTAATATGAAATGACAAATGCAATCTCACTTCAATACTTCTTCTTTCTCTTTATCCAGATTGAAACATTGTTATTTCAAACTATACTCTTACGTTAAAGTAAACACTTTGAGTAAGCTGAAGTAAAAAGACTGAAATAGTATTTTATTGAAAAAACATTTTCATCTTTTTTTTCTACTTTTTTACTACTTGAAAAAAGGTTTACCTTAAACAGTGCTGATGTATGTTTTTACAGATATAAGACTATATTAAAGTGGTACAATATAAGTGGTCAGCGTGAAACTCAAGAACAAGTGTGTTTGTGAGAGACTGCATTTGTCTTTTCATATTAGGTGAAGGACATGGGTTAACTCTCAGTAAACATCCCAGACACTCTTGAGATGTTTAGTAAATAAATACAAGTCTATATTGTCTGAGGCTTTGATTACTCTAGGTCATTTCAAGTAGTTTCTCGTAATGATCTCATAGGGGTCAAACTGATGCTGTAATGGATATTTACAGTAAACATACTTGCCATTTTGGCTTAGATTGGTTTGATTTGCAGTTTATTTGACCCCTGAATTGATCGTTTAGAGTTTGAAACAAATAACTAAGAGCCTCTAATAACTAATTGACCAAAATATATTGCTGTTATTGTTAACTACTTATAGTATTGTAAAAGCACAAATAATATAAAGTTGAACTTTGCTGAAATAACTGAAATAACCACTGAAAGAAAAATATATAGACATAGTTCCTCTACATAGACATATTTAATGAACAAAAACTAACAAAAAGCACACAAAATGACTAAAAATTAAAGCTTCCAATTAATACTTTAATAGATAATAAAATAACATAAGAAGTGAAACAGCACTTCTAGATTCTATATGTGAATGCATTTTGTGAAGAAAATAATGATACAGCACTACATGCCCAATATTCCTTTGTCTGATAATGAAAGCAGGTAACATATTACATTGATCGTGTTTCATCTTTTGCGTCCTCATATTATCTGATCTCAGTCAGATCCTCATGTCTGAAATGCTCTTGGAATAAAACAGAATAATAAGGGTGCTTTGTCCCTGAGCTGAGAGTACAGACCAGCATCTATACATGACAGACATCAACGAAAGCCTCTGTAACCCTTCCTCTATCTCTTTGAAGCTATCTTTCAGTGTTGTGTAAACGCAAAAGCACTGTTTGTGTTGAAGCAAGTTATCAGTAACAGGCCTTACAAAGTGTCTTTATTCAGAGAATCAATACATAAACAGTTCTGCACATTTATTACAGACCATCTCATATGACCCCTGGTGACCATCAACAATATAATCAATAGCAATAATTTTCTTCTTATAGGCTACTTTCTCTTTCTACCCATTTCCTGCAAATAAGTGAAAAGTTATGGTTAAACTGTGGTTTAATGTCAACTCACCCTCATCAAATAAATGTTTAGGTGGTGTGTGCGGCTTTACAAAAACCCACAGAAGTGGCTCATTCCACTCTACTGCATGTTATTTATTTATCAGTCATTTGTAGCTCCTCTCTGAGAACCGTATTGAAGTTTTAATTATTATTCTAATGCTTTGAGAATATCACAGCGGTGAAATTGATGGCACAGATGTAAATACTTGAGCATTTAAAACGACAGATGACTTAACTGTGGTGTGCGTTTAGAATAAACGTCAATGTGCATTGGTGTGAACTCTAAAATAGTTCGCTTATAGTTACTGTTCTTGTTTTAAAGGGACAGTAGCCGTAAAAAAATAGAACGCTTCTAATCAATGTTGTAAGATGTGCAGCATAGCGCGCCTTTTAACACACTGTATGTTTGCACAACAACACTAATGGTTTTGGAACATTCATGTCTAGTGTTGAAAGCCGCTGTGTATCGTCAACGGATGTGTCTGGTGTAGACATATCGCTACAGTAACAATACCACTTCGGCGTTAACAATAACAAGATCGATGTTGTTAGCATCCAGTAGCAGGGGGGCTCACACCCAGGAAAGAAATATTTTGCGTGGGTTACAGCTGTCTTTTTTTGCAGATTGATTGTAAGCCCCAGACACTGGAAGTGGCTGGTGAGAAATTCTTTGTTGCTGCAGAGCCACAATTAAGCAGTCGTCTAAGTAGTTTGCTACTCGTATTCCTATCAAAGAGGGGAAAGGACTGCGTTCATGCACTTATTTTGATAAGTCCATAGTGGCATTAAATACTACTGTGTGTAATAGCCTAAGTGGTGTGTTGTGTTGCGTGTACATTTGAGGGCCAGCTGACCAGTACATTCGGTGGAAAAGGAAATAAGTGCATCACATGGCTTTCTGCTGTGAATTACCACATTTAGTTGTGACCAACCACTATTGACTGAAAAAGTCATGTACTTGTCTTGGACCAGTGGGTGTGGTGCAGGTGTTTTCAGACTGTGTGGAGAAGTCTGCATCTGACTGTGATTTCATTAGTACCTTTTCTCTAGACCAATGCCCCGCAGTTTTGTCATTTTGAACAGTTACTTCCTAAGAGGCAACAGCCAGAAATGGCAGATAAACAAAATATTAAGCAGCACAACTATTTTTAATTTTAACATTAAAATAATTTATAAATGACAAATGGCACTGAAGACTGGAGTAACTGTGCTGAAAATTAAAATAAAATAAAATAAAAAAAACTCTTAACCATAAAAAGAAATGGGAAATAACTTCACATTCTGTACATTACTAAAGCTCATTTCCGGGAAAAAAATAGGCTATTGTGACTCGTTTGAAACAGGATGTGTGCACTTTCAGAGTGTGGTTAAACCGTGTAAAACCAGTGCGGTTTGCGTGCAAACTCTGCAAACTGTGGATTCAGTATTGTTCTTCTGGAAAACTACAAGCTACAGACTACAAGTAACCTGACTCTATACATCAGGATTTATTCAAGTTTTCCTCCCTAAATTATCTTTTTAAAAAACTTCAAATATGGTGTAAGGTTTAAAGGTTAAGGTGTAAGATTAAGATTTATATTTTATAATACAATACCATGTTTAAAGTAAAAGAAAAAAAAATTATACACTTTTTTACTAAAATCTGAATTGACATTACCAAATATGCTTTATAGTCCTAACACTGTTTATAAATACAATTACAGTCACTGTTTCTTCTTGTTGTTTTTTTAATAATATGACTAGTCAGTTTAACTCCACTTACATCAATGCTGCAGAGTAAATATAAGTTGTATTTTGAGAAAATGAAGAAACAATGAATCATAAAGACCACAGTCAAAAATAGAGAATGTAGATGTAGATTGAGTGTGTGCTCATACAGCACTCACATTCTTACTTCACCTACACACCAAATTTAACCCTCATAGCTTTCATTTCCTCTGACCTCTACCCAATGAGTCTTTGTATCTTGGTTATGATACTATTGTATGCGTCCTTTCTCTGACTGATCGGTCCAACTCTCTCTCATTTGATTCTCCATGCAAATGGATCATTGGAAAGCTGACTTGCTGTTCCATCCAGTGGGCTACTGACAACAACTTCCAGTCCTGTAGTGTCTGACCAATCAGCTGCAGGCCAATGGGAAGACCTCGGTGTGAGAGAGCTGTTGGTACTGTGACAGCAGGCAAACCTGTGGTGCATAAAGAGGGAAGTTCATGTACTGCAAATACACTAAATACACATATGCCGGATTTATTAAAAGATTAATGAACTTCGGTTTTATTTGCTGGTTCAAAGATCCATTAAAGATCAACTGTAAATTTGTTTGTGCTGCTTAAGGAAAAAAAACTCTGCTGTATTAAAAGGGTCACATTTAGCTGAAGACCACATGCCCTTGTTAGTTGTTGCAATAAAAAATTTCCTCACTGCCCTCAGTAAGGTAAATTCTTTTGTCAAATCAGGCACAAATCACATTTGCACAGGTAAACCAGACAAGCCTTCAAGGACATGCAAAGGATGCAGCTCTATGGAAACTTCTTAATATTAAGTGGAGTAATGTCTCAAATCCACTTCCTGTGCATACCTGCCATGTTCACAGGTTGGGTGAAGACATCTTCCTGAGCACTGCGTGTTCTGTTGTCTTCCTGTATGAAGTCAGAGTAGCGTGTTGCATCACTCAGCGTTGTGGGTGTCAGGAGAACATCTATCCCAGAGCGGAACACGTTTTTAAAATCTTCAGTGATAAGACGACGCATTTTTTGAGCTTTCACAAAGTAATGCTCGTAGTTCCTGAGAAGAAAGGGAATGAAGTTTGAAGATTTGAAATACTGATATCTGTAACACCTTGTACAGTTTGTACAGTTATCTAAACTACTCACAACCACATTTTGTACATCTTTTAAAAATAAATGCATGCAAGAGAGTTAATAAATTTTAAATGGATCTGAGACAATAGTGGTTCTCTTTCTGAGGCTCTCACGATTTCAGAAGGAAGTAGTTTCCAGATAGTATTCTTCGACGAACCACATTGTTGAAGCCTTCGTGTCGTGTGGTGGCGTACATGGCATCTGTAGAGCTGTCAACTTTACTACGATGGCCTGAGGAAAAAAAAAATTGACATTTTCGCAAACACAGCACTGTTCAAAACTCAAATGGAAATGTTAATATTTTAGCTTGTATTTGTAGCTTTGAATTAACACCTTAATTTTAAATCCATTGTGCTTGCATACTGTATATGTGCATCATGTGTTTACATAAAATTTTTGGACATGTTTAAGCTTTACACACCATATTCAAGCCCATCGAAACGTGCCATGTTGGATGCAACTTCACAGCAACACAGGACGTGGTAACAGACGATGGAGTGCTGTGTGTGTGGCAGAGATACTTCTTGTACCCGCGCCCCTGCCTGCTCAAACATGGCTGCAACTCGACTCCACTGGGCCAGAGTGTCTTTAGACAGACCTGGGGCGTGATATTCCTAAAATCAAAGAAACTCTATTATAATATCATACAAACATAGGTTAATCTTACAATAGCTATGTATCTAAAGATTTGAATTAAACTTCTGCACAAAACTTAAATATTGAATAAAACATTTGCAAATAAAACACTGTTTCCATCCAACGAGTCAAAGAGAACAAACCCATCACTTCCTGGTAAACTTGCACTAAATATTAGCAGATGAGAAACAATAAATGCGGTCATTTAATTTATGAACATTTTGGCATTTCCATCCAGTGTGTTTCCAAAATTTGCATTCAAATAAGTAGATCAAAATGGAGATAATGAAATTTATGGGCCACATTTCACCCAAAATAAGAAAAAAAGAGACTGTATATAATAATGTAAATTTCCTTATTATAGTATAGTAATCCTGCCTGGATTCAAAGATTTGTTTTAACTATGAAGTAGCATGAATTAATTAAAGTGAAATAATTATCACCATGATATATATGGAAGATTAAAAAATACATTGCATTATAAGCATTCAAATTATAACGTGCTACTAATGCCGAGTTCAGACTGCACGATTTTAGCCCCGATTTTGACTCGCCGACAGGTTTTCAGAAATTGCCGACAAATGCCCGAAATCACAGGCAAACCGGTGCTTGTGCACGCGAGTGACAATCACAGTGTGAACTATCAGAGACGTGATCTGAGAGAATCGCAGACACCTGTGAAATATCGGTCATGCTAAATTAAATGAAATGTGTTCTGACTGAATAACATCGGCGATTACCTACAGCCAATGAGAGAGCAACATCCAGGGCAGTAGAAAGTTGGGTGAGGAGTTACAAAGGTATAGGTAAATATCCTCCTCCATAATCTTCTTTTCGTTGCCAATGAGCACACATGCAATTTATATGGCAAGCTTCTTTTTAAGTCTGTCTTGTATGACCTATGCAACATTTGGTAAATACAACTTGATCAAATCTAGTTTTAAAAAATATAAAAAAATCTTTTTGAAACTTTCAGATTTTATGTAATTTATTATTTGTACATTTATCTCACTCTTATTGCCACTTATTTTATATAACGATTATGAATTAAATAATCACGATGACCGGGAGGGGACATCTTTGGTTCACTTAGTTTTGTTGTGGCCATGACATATTAAATCATGGGAACGTGATATTATGTCATGGCAACGAGATTGTTTTGTCGAGGTAACGTCATCCTTATGTCACACAGGTTTGTTTATGCAATATACTCGAGAAATGGATGTTGTTCCCTCACCATAGTACCTCGAGAACACGACATAAGGATGTTGTTATTTGTAGGGGTGTCCTCGAATGGTCGACGATTCGACGATTCGATTCGAAGAGCTTGATTCGACTCCCGATCTCACAGT